>CM076571.1:460270737-460319442 GCA_034641835.2 Pinus albicaulis
CATCTTCATTCATAACATATAACATTTCACCCATATTCCAAAAACACTCCATTTTCATGATTAAAGTGCTCTACAGGAACATTCTGCAGCTTAGTAGACATTCTGCAGCTGATCAGCCTTTCTGCAGCCAGACAGTCTTTCTGCAACCACAAACCCTGAAGGCATCAATCAACAGACATTAGAATTTCAACAAAGTGACCCAGTGTATCCATGAATCAAAAGCATCAAGAAGATTATGAAGACTCTTCCAAAGATGAGCAGAGAAGACAAAGACTACAAAAATCAAATGAAGGGCAGAGGTAACAAGTTTAAATTATAATGGCATTTCATTAAAGTTTAGCATAGTTTTAGTTATGGATTGTTCGAAAAGGTTGTTTTAATTATTTTTATTGATCAATACCAATAAACCCTCCACAGACTTTGGATTAAAATTTCTCATTTCAAATTTCATATCCGATATCATTTAAGCGGTTAAAAATGGCCGAGGTATTTGAATTCTCCACGTCTCTTAACCAAATCATTCAATGATGATTCCCTCTGCCGTCGTAAAATCCTCCGCCGTCTCTTCAATCATTAATACATTCCCTCCACCTCACTCCACTACTTCATTCCGTGACCACTGCTATCACTCCATTCTGTAGCCGGTATTTCATTCCGTAGACAGAGATATTATTATCACCGAGAGCATAGCCAAAGGATATCAATTTGAATATCATTGAGCATTGTAAACTCAGAGCAGAGCAAAAGGGTAAATTCAGAGGTATAGCAGCGTGAGAATTTGAAGCCATTTGATTCCGTGGGCAGACAAAATATCACTGTGGACAGAGTTTGAGCATTTTCACTATAAACACAGAAGTGTAGCAGTGTGGAGTTTGAAGTCTTTTGTCACTAGAAGACAGAGGTGTTGCAGTGTTAAATTCGAAACCATTTGCTACCAAGAGCCAGAGGTATTGTAGTGAAGAAATTGAAGCCAGTTGTCACTGTCAAACAGAGACATATCAGTCCAAAGTTCAATTGTCAACAAAGGCATATCAGCCCGAGGTTTTGAAGCTGTTGCCACTATTAATCAGAGGTATGTCATTCCAAAGTTGAAGCCATTTCCATTCAGAACTTAAAGCCATTTCAATCCGAAAGTGAAAGTCATTGTTTTTGTGGGTAGAAGAGTGTTAATTTGAAAATTGAAGAAGCAATCATGGGTTTCATTGTAAGGACTGAACCAGTGGGTTCAAAATATTTAGAAGGCTACCCCCAATGCAAAGAAATGTTACAACAAATAGGATGGCTTCAATTTTTGGAGAAATTTAATGGCTTCCACAAGGAAGTCACTAAAACATTTGCAAGATCATTTCAAGGAACCGAAGTTGAAGTAGGAGATGTCAAATTTATTGTCACTGAAGTTTTCATTGCAGAGGCTACAGGATTGCTCAGAACTGGAGAGAGATGGTTTAAAAATAGAGAATTCCACAATGACTCCTGGAAACAAATTTTAAAATCACCAGGTATGGATGTCAGTGTATTTAAGAAAGGAATTCCCAATTCTGCATTGAAAAACAAATGGAGAAACATACTACTTCTTCTGCAAAAATTTATTACATGTGAGGGTAGATATGGAACATTTTATGTCTACCACATTAGACTAATGATGCATTTCTTGGGGGAAGACTTAAACCTACCATATTTCTTGCTTCAAAGTCTGAAGAAGATGGCTTCCTGTGTTCAAAGAAGGGTTCAATTTTTAGAGACAACCCTATATCATCATGGTTTGGTCAAAATTTTGATTGAACATCATCTAGCTAAAACAAATGATACATGGGACGATTTCTTGATAACAAATCATTTTGAAGAGCCAAAAGAACCCTCACCGGAACCACAGCCTACAAAGAGAAGTAGGAAATGGAGGGCTTCAAAAGTTGAAATTGACAAAACAATCCAAGAGAGCAGTGAAGAAATCATTTTAGAGAAGTTGACTCAAATCAAGAGGCAACTTAAGGAAGAGAAGGTAATCAAAAAATCTGCCACAGAGAAAGGAGAGGGATCCTCTCAGCCTAGGAGGAGCCACAGATTAAAGGGAAAACTAAAGAAAACTCAAATCAAACAAACAGGGGTGATTGATATAGAAGATGAGGAAACATCCATGGAAGAAGATGTTGAAGAGGAATTTTATGAAGGAACCCCTGAAATTGACCCTGCTCAACAAGAAATATATGACTATGTGGAAACTTTAGAGAGGAGAGCTTCAGAAAGCAGAGAAAGAACCCCCAGTCCTCCACTGTCTGAAATAGATATATTAAGGAGGGATAGATATGAGTTGGAATTGCTGAATAGACACATCAAAAACGAAAATGAAATTCTCAAGGATCAGATCAAGCTCAAAACTGATATGAACTCAACCTTATCCCTGCATATAGACAAAGTGGAGAAGACCAATGAGAAGTTGAAGACAAGGAACAAAAAGCTAATCAGGGCACTCACCAACCTCAGGTTCAAACTTGTTATCAGGAAACCCAGAAGACCTCTAGCTTCCAGACAAAGGAGAAGAAGAGGATTAGATGTCCTTGCAGAAGCCTCTGAATTCATAGGATAATTTGCATGAGGACATGCAAAGAGACAGCAGTGGGGGTATGTTGAGCCTCAAAATTTTGCTTTCCTTCACCTCATTTTACCTCATTTTCCCTTGTCCATTTCTATCTTAAACCCAATTGATCAATAAATATAGTTAAAATTACTTCTAGAATGATTTACATGACTGACTTGTTTAATTTTGTGATTTTTGCCATTGTTAAGCATTTTGACCGGAACTAGCTGCAGAATGCAGACATTCCGTAGCTAACCGGCGATTCTGCAGCTGCCTTCATGTTTGAGTATGTTCCAGGTGGCCTCTTGAGAAAAACCGCATATGGGCATGATCCACGTCATGTCTACATGGTTCGTTTCTCATCATGGAGGAAGAAACGAATTCTGGGTATGGTTTTGAACGTGGGGAACACATTTAGGAAGGAAGACTTCTATTAGGACTGTCTCAGTCCAGATGCCTTTTCCTCTTCACGCAGCCACTTCAAAGAGTCCTAACGTGATTCCGATAAGGAAAGACAGTGTTCCTGAATTGTTGCAATTATTGTTATGTGCATTTTCTTTATAAACACTTGGGAGACCGAGAGCTATGTTAGAGATTTTATGTTAGATTTGATGCTAGATTTTGTTTAGACTCTGTGCTACATTTCTGAAGACGCAGAGTGTTATGTTCAAGTTCTTTCATCTTTAATGAAGCAGACAGTGTTATTTTGAAGGCGTTGATTTAATTTGGAGTTGAATTCCGTCAGGTGGTAGAGGGCCCCTGCCTCTTGCACGGATTTATTTTGCGTAAATTAGATAAGTCTTCTAGCTGCCTTTACACTTTGCATTTGAATTAATAGTTGTTTTAATTAGCTACTGTAGTTGTACTCATTCGAACTCTTCCACAAGAAGAAGCTCTTCCAAAAGGCTATAATGATGAATGGGAAATGACTATAGTATTGTAGGATTAGGAGTTGAATTCATAGTTGTTTTTAATTAGCTACTGTAGTTATATTCATTCTAACTCTTCCACAAGAAGAAATTCTTCCAAAAGATTATAATGATGAATGATGAATGGCTATAGTACTGTAGGATTTAGTTGTAGTTTTTGTTGTTCACTATCATAGTTACACTTGTTCTAATCACTCTTCCACAAGAAGAAACTCTTCCAAGAAATTCTTAAGAAGTTCAAGACATGACCGTGATAATGAATGATTTAGTTGTGTGTTTGCACTAAGTATCATCTCTGTTCTTGCTCTTAAACGCTTGCCCAAGACATCATAATGACGAGTAGGATATGAATATGATATCTTAGTTTTCATTGCTTTCAGTCCTTTTTGCTTGCATTTGCATTCAATTACACAGTCAGAATTGTTCTAATACCTCTTCCAAAAGAAGGAACTCTTCCAAAATATCACTAATGATGGACAAACAGATTGTGTAACTTCATAGAATAATGCATGATAGCATAGTTAGGATACTCCGGAGTTTAATTGCACTTAACTCATGTTCAGTTACCTTGTTCCGAGTTTGATGATGACTTATAGTTCAGCATTGTTTTAGATTAGTGGCATCTTAAGTTCATTTTTAGATTAACTCATTGCACTTGCACTTCATATTCAAATTGTCATCCATTGCACAATAGATTACTTCAGTTGTTAATATTAACAAGACAGCCTTCATTATTCACAAACTTCTTCTTGTTCTAAAATCCATAATTGATCTATAACCATATGAACAGAAGACAACATCATTTTAAGGCCTGAAGTACCTCTGCAATTTCCTCATCATTTTATAAACAGAGCTCTTCCTCAAAAGACTACTTTGGAAAGAAATAAATAACTCTTGAGTAAAGGTTTTGTGACATTCAATTAAATTGCAGAATAGAGATAGGAACTAGTTCTAGAATAGAAGATCTTATGATGATAACAATGTTTTTCCTCTAATTATGTTTCAAATCTCTAATCAAGGACAAAATATTGCATCATTGTAAGTTAGTTGTTTCACTGTTTATTTAGAGGATTTGCATACTTAGTGATCACTCCTCAAGTTTAGTTTGTGTTTTGAATCATTTGCTTAAAAGTCATTATCAAGCTTTGCTTTTATTTAGTCATAGTTTAGATTTAATTTTGCTTCAGTGTTTCCAAATTGCATTTGCCATTTGTCATTCCATCAATTAGGTTTAACTCTGTTTTTAATCACCAACTTCTTTCCACTAGCTTTCTAGGCATTTTTCCTGCAAACATAAAACTACCAAAAACCAAAAACATCATAAATCATCACAAAAGACCAAAAACATCACAAAACACTACACACAACGCATTAAGAAACAAGCACCTAGGTACATACAGTACATATTATTGACGGTTTACAAATCTGGTTGTGATTAAATGAAGCTCGATTTAGGGAATAGATTGAGACCAATCAACAACAAGTATGCACGGAAATTAAAAGGATGGTTTACAGGGCTACAAGCTTTGGAGACCTCCTCTTCCTAGTGGTTGGAGGAAGAAGGATGCTACTTGATGGAGTCAAGTGGATGCTGCTTGTCTATCGACGAGTTGGTGGGAGTCACTTATGTATACGGGTGATACACGACCCAATATATGCTATCTGCAGTGTGACTTTCGCAAGCTTTAAGCCTACCTGCAAGCTCTTTTGGAAGCGAGAAAGCATGTATTGCATTATATTAGTGGCACTAGGGATATAGTCCCTTAGTACAGACGGAGGATGGAGCAAAAGCTTTTGGAGATTTTAGAAAGCTTCAGTGTAGTATTGATAGGGAAGGGAGCCCAACGGGCAAGGAAGAGCATCTGGAGGAGTTTTCAGCATTGGGTCGACAGCAGTTTCCTGGTATAGCAGGAAGCAGAGATCCGTGGCACTTAGTTCAGTAGAGGCCGAGTACATGGCAGCAAGCTTGGGTGCATGCGAGGCTATTTGGATGAGGAAGATCCTCGTTGGATTGTTCGGGTTGCATTTGGAGCCTACAGTGATTTATTGTGATAACCAGAGTTGCATTAAACTCTCGGCTAATCCAGTATTTCATGATAGGCCCAAAAACATCGACATCAGGTACCATCATATCGGGGATTGTTTGACGGGAGAATCATGATGCTTTCATATGTTCCCACGGAGGATCGGAATGTGAACATCTTGATGAAGCGCTCACAGGGAGAGCAAGTTTGAATTCCATAGAGCGGAGATGGGGTTGCGAGATATAATCCATATCTTCTTGAGAGGTATTGATGACAAGATGATGGAGCCTAGTGAAATGAAGTCGCCTTCACTAGGTGGGCCCGCAGGCTATTTTTGGCGGAAAGTCCATTTTTAGACTATGTCTATTTTTAGACATATGGAGCATGGTCTGGGAGTTGCAGTATGTTATTATTGGAGTATTGGTCATGTTGGTAAAAGTATATGGACCTCTATTTTTAGACATTTAGGTCGAAGTCTATTTTTAGACTGCCTTCCTAAAAATAAGGAAGTCAAATATTATTTACCCTTAATAATATTTGGACTCTAAACTTGAGTTTACTCTTGAAACACTTGATTCATTTATAGAAGTGGCTCATGCATCGTGAGGAAGGAATTCGCTATTCCTAAGGGTTTGGTGACTCGTACATGGTTGACTTGATTAGGACTTGATGGCAGTTACAGTGGAGTTGATAAGGGCAGTTGGTGGAGTTGTGTTCGGTTTAACTTAGTTGAACTGAATTTGAGATTAGTTTAACTAGCTAAATAACTTAGTAATAGTGGAGTGAATTAAATATTATTTAATTCACTAATTATTAACTCATTATTCAACTCAAGAACACATCATTTCACTACAGTGCATGGACAGTTTAGTGGAGACCAGTGAAAGAGGTAGATGAAAGGGTTGAGATAGCTATCAGTTGTGACATCAGTTGCGCATGAGATTTGCACCAAACTTGGAGGAATTGCCCATGATGATTGTGCTGTCAAGCCAAGGATATTCGAACCTTGGATCTCTCATTAGACCAGCCTTGATTTCACAATAGAGGTAGGCAATTAGTGGATGAGTTTTGAACCCGTGACTTGTTCAAAACTGAGCTAAGTTGTGTGTAACTTCATGAGATAGTACTGAGTACTTGTGAGGAGTATTGTACTGAGTTTGTTACATGTTTTCTCCATTATAATATACACAATAGCTGCGGGGTTTTCAGCTATAAGCTTTCCCCATACATACTGTGTTAATGTGTATGATGATTTGATGTGCTATCGCTTGTTTTATTTCTGCATGTGTGATGATCTGAGTGGAAGAGATTGTGTGTTGCATATGAATTCGAATTGATATGTGATCAGGATAGTATCGATGGATAATTAATCATTATTCAGCAAATTTCTACAGCCCTTATTTGAGATGCCAATTTTCAGCTGGTGTCTTCTATTTTCTCTTTGTCTCCTGCTTGGCCGGGAAAAACCTTCCTGATCCTTGACAATACTTTCCTTAGTTTTCTCTGTTGGCTTATTCAGAGGGCACTCCCTGAAGAGGTTCCCGTGTTCATGAAATTTACGACAGCAGAAGGGGATTTGTTCATAGTCAATGGCCTGAAAGAAAGCTCCATCCCTAAATTCTAACCACAGCCCCTCATGCAAGGCACCTGAGACATCCATTTCAACACAAATATGCACACAAGAGGTGTACCTTTTTTGCAGGGTGGCCTCCGAGGCTTGGATGAAGGTTCCCAGTTTGTTGCCAATTTGTTCAAGCATTGTTGGCCTCCTTTAGCTGATGGGGAGAGAGAAGAGGCAGATCCAAACAAGGACATGCGTGAAATTCTCATGTTTTGGGGCAAAGTTAGGTTTCCATGGTCTCATGTAGAGACATGTCGAGGCATAAAAATAGGGTCCTCCATCAAAGATATGATCTCTGTCTTCCAGGTTGGAAAAGACAACTATAAAGAATCCTTTGGCTCCCGGACGCAGCCGAACGTCACTCTTGGGTTTCCATTGCTGCTTTATCCATAGACATAGGGCCTTTTCCGATGGCCAAAAGCCCATGAACTTACAGATCACTGCATGTATTGACATATGGTCCTTGTATTCTTGCAATTCTGGAACTATAATGATGAATCGCAGATTTTATGAGGTTTTCAGCTTGCAGCGTCCATGTTCCTCCTATTTTTTTCTCTCTGTAACATATCCTGACAGATCTGGGCCTTGCTGGGGTTGGGCTTCATCTTCTGCAGTTTCCTTTTTTTTTCTCCTGCCCCCAGAGATTCTTGCTCAGGATTGGGGTTTCTATTTTCTTTTCCTTCTGATATCTTGATTCCATTCGACCATTTCTGACCTTGTATTTCCTTGGTCATCCCGCCTGCCTTCTTCTTCTTACCTTGATCATCTTTTCCTACATTTTTAGATCTGGCAATTTTCACCCCTTCCAGTGGGGCCTTTCCTTTGTCCATAATTACTTGTTTGTAGGAAGGGTGATGCCCGGGCTACCTCAATTTATCCCTAATCCACATAATCACACTCTCCATGTTCATCTAAAACTTCTTTCCAATCCTCTTCCCAAATAATTTTAAATCTGGGAATCTCAATAACTCAATGTGGAAGCCTTTTTATCCTTTTACCATTTTGATGGTTTAAACCATGATCAACAGCACTCCCTAAACCTGCAAACTCTTGTGCATATAAATTTCTATAAGCAGAGGTCATTCCTTACCTCATACTGTAGAAATTTGAATAATAGCTGAATTATTCACCGAGATTATCCTGATTACACACTATTTAAGCTTCATGCATAATACATAACCTCTTCTACAATTGATCATCAATTTGCGGAAATAGAAGCAGTCGCATGCGCACATTAAAACATAATCAAGCACACACATAACACAGTATGTAATGGGGAAAGATTACAGCTGAAAACCCCCAACTATCTGTATATTATAATGATAGAGAACATGTAACAATACATAGCACAAAGCTCCTCACAGCTCTCAGCACTATCTCACATGCTACACACAAACTAGCTCAGATATGAACAAGTCACAAGTTCAAATCTCCTCCACAAGTCTGCCTGCCTCTACTGCGCAATCCAAGATGAATAATGATGAGATCCAAGTTCGAATCCCACTGGCTTGTACTGCGCAATCCTCATTGGCAATCTCCATCAATGTGTGTGCAAATCCCATGCACAGCTATAGTCACAACTGATAGTAGACTCACCCTTTCACCCACCTCTAACACTGGTCTCCACTGAACTGTCCATGCATTGCAGTTAGCTGATGTATTCTTTAGTTGATTTATGAGTTAATAATTAGTGAATTAATTAATAATTAATTCACACCACTCATCACTAGTGTATTTATCAGTTAGACTAAATACAACTAGTTCAACTAAGTTAAATAGAACACAACTCCACCAACTGTCTCATCAACTCCACCAAACTCTGCCACATGAGTTCTAACTGAAGTCAACCATGCAATAGCTCAACTAACCCATAGGAAAAGCGTATTTCCTTCTGTCAGCTGCATGTGCCACATCCAAGCATCAAACTGAAGTGCTCCAAGAGGATAAGATAGTGTTTATAGTCCAAATATTATTAAGGGCTAATAATATTTGACTGATCTATTTTTAGACTGGCAGTCTAAAAATAGACTTCGCCCAATGTCTAAAAATAGAGGTCCATCTATTTTTACCAACTTGACAAATCATCCATAAATAGCATCCTACAACTCATAGACCATGATCCATATGTCTAAAAATAGACATAGTCTAAAAATAGACTTTGCACCAAAAATAGCCTGCGGGCCCACTTAGTGAAGGCGACTTCATTTCACTAAGCTCCATCATCTTGTTGCATTTTCAACACTCCCTCTCAACAAGATATGGATTATATGCAACCCCTATCCTGCCTCTGTGGTATTCGAATTTTCTCCACAGTGGCTGTGTCGTCAAGATATGACATAAAGATCTCAAGTGAGAATGTGTAAATGTGTGATTCTCGCTGCCTGATATCGATATGATGGTGCACGATGTCGATGTGTTTGGCTCTATCATGAAATACTAGATTATAAAGGTTTAATACAACTACGCGTTATCACGATAAATCACGATGAAGTCCAGTGTGACCGAACAATCAACCGGATCTTCCTCTCAAATTGTATCCTGATTGTGACTTGTTGCCATATGCCCTCGACCTCTCTCTTGAGGCGAGTGCCACGGATCTGCACTTCCTACGTACCCAGCATTTGTCAGCTTGATCTTGAATATCCCTCCGAGATGCTCTTTTAATAGTTGGGCTCCCTACCCAATCTGCATCCGTGAAGCCACACAGCTTCACCTCATCCTCCTGTCTGTACCACAAACCATATCCCGATGTGCCTCTAAGATAACGCAATACATGCTTGCCTGCCTTCCAGAAGAGCTTGGTAGGCTTAACCATAGCTTGCGAAAGCTGGTTAACAACATAGCATATATTGGGTCGTGTATTGACCAGATACATAAGCGACCCCACCAACTGTCGATAGACAGTGGCATCCACTACCTCCGCTGAAGTAGCATCCTCCTTCCTCCCACCACCAGGAAGAGGAGTGTCAACAGGCTTGCAGCCTTGCATGTTGAACCTCTCCAGAATCTCCCGGGCATACTTGCCCTGAGAAACAAACAGTCCTCCACTGCGCTGCCAAATCTCCAATCCGAGGAAATAATGAAGGATGCCCAGGTCCTTCATCTCAAACTCTCGTGCAAGATCCTCCTTGCATGAAAGTATCAACTGCTCGTCGCCAGTCAAAATCAGATCATCTACATACAGTACGATGATCAACAACTTCCCCTCCACCACAATCTGGTACAGGTTTGGATTCGCCTCACTCTTGGAGAATCCAAGCCCGGTGAAGTAGCTGTCTATCCGAGTGTACCAAGCACGAGGTGCTTGCTTCAGCCCGTACAGTGCTCTCTTGAGTCGGCACACATGCGACTCACTGCTGAAGATCTCAAAACCTTCAGGCTGCTCTATGTACACCTCCTCCTCAATAACTCCATTGAGGAACGCAGTCTTCACATCCATCCGATGAATGTGCCACCCCATCTGCGCTGAGAGAGCAAGGATCGTCCGTATGGAAGAGTACCTTGCGACAGGTGCAAAAGTCTCCTCATAGTCAATCCCCTCGATCTGTGAGAAGCCACGGGCGACAAATCTCGCCTTGTACTTCTCCACACTCCGTGGGCGCCATACGCTTCTGCTTTGTAGATCATCTGCTTGGAACCCACCCTTTGATTTCCCCCTCTGGAAGGTCTTGGTACAATCTCCCATGCACTGTTTCTGACAATTGAATCATACTCTTCCACCATGGCATCTACCCATGCGGGGTCCTCCACAGCTTCCTCGAAAGAGGATGGCTCCATCACGACACATTTTCTCACAAGAGCCATGTATCCAGTGTACCGATCCGGTGACTGTCTCTGTCTGCGCTGTGCTGTAGGTGGTCCTACAACCTTCTCTGCATCTTGAGCTAGTCGCTCAGCTTCTGTAGTGCGCTTGCGCCCTCTGATGGTTGGCGCTGCATGAGTGGTCTCTTCCACTCCATGAACTTCCTCTTGCAGCCAATGATCTCACATCTGGCTCGTCTTTGGGACTATGGCTCTCATGCACCGCTGCCCGTCGCTGGCTCCCTCTCGCCTGGCTGCCGTGGCTTTCTCACTCTTAGAAAATTTTGATTTTCTGATACTTTAGCAGTCAACACAAAAAAAAACATGCATGAAATACGATAGTTGTGGGAGCAGTGCTTTAAAATATTCCAACCTCTGCGGTCGGATCCAGCTTCTTTCTGGCATCCTTCGTCACATACATGTAGACAGGTGAGCCAAAAATTCTCAGATGAGAAATATCAGGCCTCTTGCCAGAATAGGCCTCCTTTGGTGTACTCATGCCAAGAACCTTGTGAGGACAACGGTTTTGCACATACACTGCTGTATTGCATGCCTCAGCCCACAAGTGAAGGGGTAGGCCCTGATCATGCAACATTGCCCGTGCAGCACCCACGATCGTTCTGTTCTTCCGCTCAGCCACCCCGTTCTGCTGTGGGTTATGGGGTGCGATGAGCTCTCTCCAAATTCCTTCTGCGCTGCAAAAGTCTTTGAATTCAGCCGAGATGAATTCACGACCATTGTCGCTCCTAAGAGCCTTCACATGCTTCCCTGATTCCTTCTCTACCAGCGCCTTGAATTCACAGAACTTAGAAAATGTCTCGCTCTTCTTCTGCATGAAGAAGATCCAGCACTTCCGAGAGAAATCATCAACAAAGATCACATAGTACTTGTGCTTTGTTGTCGAAGCTACTGAGAAAGGACCACACACGTCTGTGTGAACTCTCTCAAGGATCGTCGTGGCGCGACTATCCTTCTCGTGAAAGGTGGCTTTCACATACTTCCCCAAGGTACACCCCTTGCACTGATCTGACTGCGCAAGAGTGCCCTTAGGAAGCCCGGTAGAAATCTGCTGCAGGATCTTCAAAGCTCCATGGTGAAGGTGGCCCAATCTCCTGTGCCACAGCTCGCCATCATCATCCCGGCTCACCACTTCTCCCGCCTTGCATGCCATTGCTACGCAGCCATCTACTTGCAACTGATAAAGGTTCTTGACTCGAACCCCTATCTTCCGGGTCTCTCCAGTTGTCTTCTTTGCACTTAAAGATTTTTCCCTCGCTGAACAACATAGTTTTCCTTGTCTTCTAACATCGCCACAGAGACAAGATTCTTCTTCAATCCTGGAACATGCATCACTTCCTTCAGTACGAAGGGTTTACCAGACTCCCTCTCAAAGGAAATGGTACCGATACCGGTCGCACTGTATCTACCATCATCGCCCATCTCGATGTGCACTCCAAGATCTTTCTCATCCAGATTTGAAAACAAATCTCGATCTCCTGTCATGTGAAAAGACGCACCACTGTCCAAGAACCAAACTAAACCCATCACACTTGATACCAAGCATGCGATCAGCGAAAAATCCAGCTCAAACTGCGAGGCTAAGGCCTCTCCCGCTGCAGATCCAGCAGCCTGCTTATTTTTCTTCTTTTGCGGACAATTTGTGGCATAATGTCCGTGCTTTGGTGTGAGGTAACACTTCACCTTGGACATGTCACCTTCTTGCCTTTCGCATGGAATTGAGATTCTTGCTCTTCCCCCTTCTTTCTTTGGCAACAACACAATTTCTTCATCTGAGATGCCTTTGATGAAATTAAGATCCTAGTCCTGATAGGAATGCCAACTCTTCGGAAGACCAAGGAGAGCCAAGTCCACCAATTCCTCCTCATCTACAGTCACCCCCACACTTCCCAGCTCATCCCTGCATTGGGTGAACTTCGTGAGGTACTTGGGTATACTGTCGCCTTTCTCCATCTTTATGTTTCTGAGTTTATCCTTGAGCGCCAACTTCCTCTGGTCGCTCTTGCTTTGGAATAAATCTGTCAACGCTTTCCACATCAAGTATGGAGAATTTTTTCCATGCAGGCTGGATACAATGTGATCCTTCACGCCCTCCAACAGAATCCTTCGACATTTTTCTGTCTTCTTTTGCCAAGCCTCAACTTGAGCAGCATCAGTAGGCTTTGGGACTTCAGCATCTATGAACTCCTTCAGCCCATTGTCATCTAACACCGCCTCCATCCTGTCCTTCCATGCAACATAATTCGAGCTTCCCTCAAGGGCATACTCCAATCGCAATCCGTTGAAAGACATTTCAACTTCGACACGAAGAAAACTCTTCTGCAAATTCGAATTCCACCAGCTCAAAACTCAACCGCTTCTGATCTGTGAGAACAAGGTATTTCTAGCATAGAGATCGACTGTAGGGGAATTTACTGGATATATCACCTTTCAAAGAAAGGATGGATCCAGAGGCTACCTGGCCCGCTTACAGACTCTGTCTACCGAAATAAATTGTAATCACTGTAATAGATCCGATGATCAATTTCGTTCTGATACCATGTAGAAATTTGAATAATAGCTTAATTATTCACCTAGATTATCCTGATTACACACTATTTAAGCTTCATGCATAATACATAACCTCTTCTACAATTGATCATCAATTTGCGGAAATAGAAGCAGTCGCATGCGCACATTAAAACATAATCAAGCACACATATAACACAGTATGTAATAGGGAAAGCATACAGCTGAAAACCCCCAACTATCTTTATATTATAATGATAGAGAACATGTAACAATACATATACAAAGTTTCTACAACTCTCAAAGATTATTCTGTTAGTTACACACAAACTAGCTCGTATCCTAATGGGGTCACGGTGTTCAAATTCCCTCCACAAGTTCACTCTCGCTCACCGCGTAACCTAAGATGAATAATGATGAGACTCAAGTTCAATCCTAACGTTTTGTACTGTGAAACTCTGCTGAAATTTAATCAATGTGTAAAACTTGCGTACGCTATAGTCACAATCCATAGTAGCTTCACTTTTCACCTACCCTAACACCGGTTCTACCTAATCGTCTTACAATATCATAATTAATCGATATTTTAATGATTTACAGTTATAACTATCGAATTAATTAATAATTAATTCATACCACTCATCACTAGTGTATTTATCAGTTAGACTAAATACAACTAGTTCAACTAAGTTAAACCGAACACAACTCCATCAACTGTCTCATCAACTCCACCAAACTCTGCCACATGAGTTCTAACTGAAGTCAACCATGCAATAGCTCAACTAAACCCTAGGAATAGCGTAATTCCTTCTGTCAGCTGCATGTTCCACATCCAAGCATCAAACTGAAGTGCTCCAAGAGGATAAGATAATGTTTATAGTCCAAATATTATTAAGGGTTAATAATATTTGACTGTTCTATTTTTAGACTGGCAGTCTAAAAATAGATTCCGCCCAATGTCTAAAAATAGAGGTCCATCTATTTTTACCAACTTGACCAATCATCCATAAATAGCATCCTGCAACTCATAGATCATGATCCATATGTCTAAAAATATACATAGTCTAAAAATAGACTTTGCGCCAAAAATAGCCTTTGGGCCCACTTAGTGAAGGCGACTTCTTTTCACTAAGCTCCACCATCTTGTTGCATTTTCAACACATTATCCATGGTTATAAAAACCCCCTATCACAAACATGCACGGAAGAATTTATTTCAACCCAATATTAACTTTATAATCGCCCATTATATTATATCCTCCGTCAAACATTACAACAAGCTTTGATTCAGGCTTAACACAGAATTAATATCCATTCCCATAACCTTTATAATGTTTTTCCCACAACATTGTTGACTCAAGAATCCACAACAATATATGGACGTTGGGACCCACAACAACCATAGCTCGTTCAGCTCATATAAAACACTATATATATGCTGCCCTATACATATTCCCCACTTCAAATGTTACAAACACTAACAAGCCATGGACTTATATTAAAACCCAAAAAATATTTAATCAATGTCAGCGCCAATGACACTCGGGCCCACTCAACATTACAATACATACCTTTCCTTACCTCGACTAATCATCGAACGGATCCGATGGCCCATGTTCCATCGCGCTCCAACCAACGATCGAACGAACACAAATGAATATCGCACTTTTTTTTCCTCCGAGCTTTAATGCTAAAAAAAAACCCCGATGTGAGCGGTTTTCCAATACAACCCTAAGACGCGTGTCAATCAATGACCCTAATCGCGTTTTTTTGACAAAATTTGATTACAAATTTTACACAGCGCGAGACCGCTAGTAATTACCTCCGAAACCACTTCTACGGTCGCTCTTCACGGTTCCGACTTCTTCGCCGCTCTAGGTTCTGTTTCATTCTTCAACGTTATTCCTTCGTTCAATACTTCATCGTTCCGTTCTCACATTTCCATATCCATCGTCAGAAGGTCCAAATACGAATTTTGGCTTTAGGTCTCTCTCCACTTCTTTGTGCAGGTTCTCTCAGGTGTGGACCGAACAAACCAACAGGCTACTCACGAATCGATCCTTCTTCAGACTCGGCCGCTCTTGTATAGGCTTTACAACTATTATTTCAACAGGTCGGCTCCATACACTATGTGTTTGATTCAATACGTCGAACAGTCTTCCACCTCTGTGTGCTCATCAATCGAACAATTTGGATTCTGCCTCCATTAACTGTGGGAAACCCCCTTCACGATTTCTTTCAATTAACAGCATCCAATTAACTATCACTGCCCCCAATAGATGTATCCAATGCCTAATTCAGAATTTAAATTCAATACCAGTCCCTTTTCGGGATGATCTATCCTTCCAGTGATCGATCCTCTCAAATGTGTGTGTGCAAATTTATATCAGTTCTCTATTTCATACAGTATTAAATCAACATTTCTCATAGGACTCAGAAGTCCAACCCCACATATATATATACAGGATTCCTGACTGACCTTTATCATTCGACTCAATCACAGTATTGACAATTCAATCAATTTATCAATGATTTAACAGAATACTACTTCATTCCTATTGCTTAGTCCACCGAACCACAAGACAGTCCTCGCACAAGATTTGATCAAAGAATACACATGTAATTCACACGAAATTCAGGAACAAATTCTTTCATTCATATAGACAATGAATTCACTTACAAAAATGCTTGCCTTGGCCAGATCTTCAGGGATGTGGCCTTCTACCTCATTTCTCTGCCTCTTTTACAGGTCTATCTCTTTCTACTCTATCTTTCATGCTTACATTTATACAAGATGGTGACCTGAATCGATTCAGGTCCCTTTACAGCTCGACAAACCCTTAAGATTCCAAATTTCCTAAAATTAGACAAAATCCCTAAATAACTGAACTGCCTATCTCTTCACATTCCCAACTAATCATTTCCTCTCATGTTCTCTACAGTTAGAGAACATTTACAATCCCTCACTTATTTTATTCAAAACATTAATATTTACATGAGAATTTAAAAACATAATACCCCCCTAGGTCTTATAAAAGTACAAAGTATTTCTAGAGCCTAATGCCCTTGCATCAGACTCGCAAGGTTCAAATTGATCATGATCTCCTGATCATGTGCTTTCAGTCTCTACCTCCTGGATCCCATACTCTGTTTTGCTGCTATCCATCAGCTGCATTATTCTTCAACTTCATTTCTCCAGGTTTCCATACTTTGTTCTACAATTCACCTCCAGTTATACCTTCACAATCCTTTCTTGTCCTTCTTTTGCTGAAACTCTTATGCTTTTCTACTGTTGTTTGTTGCTTCTGAGACACCCTCATCATCAGTCTTCTGATGCATTCAATCTCTATGTCCAACTTATCTTCTATCTGGAAATTACTTTTCCCACTGCTGCTGCTTTCAATTCTTGTTAATGCCAATACTGCTGCTCTTGCTGTCTCCCTGATTGTTGCTGTAATTGTTTTTAATTCTGCAGATGTCATCCCCAATGTTGCGGCCTCCCAAACTTCCTGTCCCTCTCCAACATTCTCTTCCTCATCATCTACAAATTTTCTCTTATAAAATGAATCATCACTTAATTTTCCACCTACAGAAGCATACTCATTTAATTTTCTTTGTATACTAGTAAACATAAGCAAATTTTTCAAACTAGTATCTACTCTTCCTCCTTCCACAGCTTCAGGAAATTTCACTTTAGTGTTTGCAACCTCTTTCTCTTCTTCAATTTCTTCTAGAAAACAATTCAGCCATCTCCCCTGTACTTGTTTCACATCATCAGCATGCTGTAATTCAGTCTCAACATCTTCTTCTTCTTCTTCTTCTTGGGAAATCTTCAGCCATTGCCTTTCATCCTCTTGATGGATTCTGGCAATCCAATCAAGTTCTTTAAGCTATGAATTTTCATCTCCTATCAGCATAGAATGTTGATTCTTCCTTACTGCGTCAGTCTTAAAAATATGCCCCACAGTCTATTTTCCAATCTTCTCTTGGCTATTCAAACAAGCCAATTCTTCTCTGTCACCAACTGTGACAAATTTCTGCATTATTGTTTCATCTTATTTCTTCTGCAACAATTTTTCTTCTCTCAAGAAAATTCCAAAGGATGAATTATCTTCTACATCACCTGTACACATAAAAAAATTGTCAATTTTAAAACCACAAGACCCAAAGGTCTCATTTTATGACTCAGTCACCAACTCTTTTCTCTGCAATTCCAAGTCTCTTTCAAGACTTGGAAAATCTCCATTGTCTTTCTCCTCAGCTGCCAGATTTATCCCCACTGCTCCAATCACCATGTTAAAATGATGATCCTTCACTATGTTTTCAGCCAACATAGTTTCTCTTTCATTCAATTCCCTGACAGATTTCATTTGTTGTTCTTCCTTCCCTGCATGATCAACACATGAATCATCAGCAGTAAAATTCCAAGGTCTCAATGCTTCTTCTTCCTCTGACAACACATCAGTATGTTGTTCAGAACTTCCTTCTAACTTCTGTGTCAGCACCTCAGCATGTTGATCTGCATCCTTCATGAGACTGATAGCTAGTCTCTCTTTCTTTTCATCATCAGCTTCATGAACATTGTCCATGAAGACCTTCCTGCCTTGCTTCCTCAGCAAATTATCTTGTGCATAGGTCCTATGTTCCTCCAATTCTCTTCTTCGAAAGTCCAACCTTCTATACAACTCAACCACTTCCATTGGAGTAGATTTTGGGAACCTTGCACAACCTTTTATACCTCTGCTTGTTCTTGACCAATCATCAGCTGGTCCTTCTCTCTCTGCTTCAATATTCTGCTGAATATCCTCATAAGACTCTCATGTCTTCAATTCTTCCTCCTGAGATCTTGTTATCTCAGCATTGATCTGAACAGATTTCAGATTCAATTTCTCCTCCTCAGCAAACATTAAAGCTTTCTCATCTCCCTGTGATGTACATGCAAACATACACAACTCTTTAGTTTTCAAATCACAAGACTCTTCAGTCTTGGCTGCTTTCTCAAGCACTTCTCCTTGAACAGATCTGCATGTGGAATCTTCAAATTCCATCCTTGACTCAAGAAATCTAAGTTCCTCTTCCTCTGTAGAACTTTTAACCACATCATCCATTTGATCGAGACTTGTCCAATAGCTCAGGAAATCATCAATGATTTTCTCTTCAGCAAGACAAGCTTCTTGCTGCCTTAAGTCTTCACCATATCTCACAACATCTCTTGCAGATCTCCATTCTTCACCTGTATTCTGTTCTTCTTCATAAACATAATTTTCTTTCCTTAGCTCAGCTGCTCTAAGTTCTTTTTTCAACAAGGCAATCTCCTTTTGCCTCAACCTCAACTGTAATGGCTGCCATTTCACACTCTTCTTCATGAGCCAACCAACTCTCCGGTTTTCCTCTATCATCCTCTCCAGTTTATTAAACTACTTATTGATCTCAGCTATCTCTTTCCAATACTCTTCATCAATGAGTTTCTTCCTCATGCCATTTGCTTTGGCATCTTCCCTCACTCTTCTGTTGTGGCCTCTCTCAGAACCTCTGCAATCTCTGCTATGACTATCAGGAGCCATTTTCTCCTTCATGAGTTCCTCACTCACAATCTGCACTAAGCCTCTGCAACAACAATCTCTCTTGCTGCAACTTACCTCACCAATCCTCTCCTCTGAATCCGGCTTTTGGCAAGTACTGGTCCCCTTCTAATGGAACCTTCTGAGCACTCTCTTCTGCTCTCTCTAAGCTTCACTCTGCAACTTTTCTCCAGAAAACATCTGTTCTTCTTTAATCCAACCTCAGTTGGGAATCCTCCAAGTTCTTCCACACTTCTTCTTAACTCAGAATCCCCTACTGGACTCTTCTATCACTGCTCTCAAAGTTGTGATCTGCTTTGCTGAGATTTCTTCAATTGCCTACACTGTGAATTCTACAACCAATTCTTCAAACCAGAGTTAAACACTACTCATCAACTCACCTTCTCTTGAGAACACTACAATTTTCCTCTCTCTATCCAGCCTCTAGCTTAATATCAGGCTCACTGCCATCATCATCAACTCTATCTTCATTTTTCTGCAACCACAATTCTGCAATTACAATTTCAAATCAGATTTAAAATTATTTACCTGCAAGATCTCTGCATGATCTTGTCTTCCACTCCTTTCTACAGCCTTTGTTCACTAAAACCCTGTGTATCTTTTCCTATCAGATTTCAAAATCTGATCTTCCTCCCCCTCTCATCATATGCACTGCATCTCATCAACTGTAATCTTTGTTAGTTTTCAAAAGTCTGATTTCTCTTCATACATGCATTCGCCAAAACTTGGACTTTTTCAAAAAGAGATATTCTACTCTGATACCACAATGATGCCTAGGCTACCTCACTTTATCCCTAATCCACATAATCACACTCTCCATGTTCATCTAAAACTTCTTTCCAATCCTCTTCCCAAATAATTTTAAATCTGGGAATCTCAATAACTCAATGCGGAAGCCTTTTTATCCTTTTACCATTTCTATGGTTTAAACCATGATCAATAGCACTCCCTAAAATTGCAAACTCTTTTGCATATAAATTTCTATAAGCGGAGGTCATTCCTTACCTCATACTCCATGGTTTAAAAAACCCCCTATCACAAACATGCATGGAAACATTTCTTTCAACCCAATATTAACTTTATAAGCGCCCAGTATATTATATCCTCCGTCAAACATTACAACAAGCTTTGATTCAGGTTTAACACAGCATTAATATCCATTCCCATAACCTTTATAATGTTCAGCCCACAACATTGTTGACTCAAGAATCCACAACAATATATGACGTTGGGACCCACAATAACCATAGCTCGTTCAGCTCATATAAAACACTATATATATGCCGCCCTATACATATTCCCCACTTCAAATGTTACAAACAGTAACAATCCGCGGACTTATATTAAAACCCAGCAAATATTTAATCAACGTCAGTGCTAATGACACTAGGGCCCACTCAACATTACAATACATACCTTGCCTTACCTCGACTAATCATCGAACGGATCTGATGGCCCATGTTCCATCGCGCTCCAACCAATGATCAAACGAACACAAATGAATATCGCACTTTTTTTTCCTCTGAGCTTTAATGCTAAAAAAAAGGTGATGTGAGTGGTTTTCCAATACAGCCCTCGGACGCATGTCAATCAATGACCCTAATCGCGTTTTTTTGACAAAATTTGATTACCACTTTTACACAGCGCGAGACCACTGGTAATTACCTCTGAAACCACTTCTATGGTCACTCTTCATGGTTTCGACTTCTTCGTCACTCTAGGTTCCGTTTCATTCTTCAACGCTATTCCTTTGTTCAATACTTCATCGTTCCATTCTCACATTTCCATATCCACTGTCAGAAGGTCCAAATACGAATTTTGGCTTCAGGTCTCTCTCCACTTCTCTGTGCAGGTTCTCTCATGTGTGGACCGAACAAACCAACAGGCTACTCACGAATCGATCCTTCTTCAGACTCGGCTGCTCTTGTATAAGCTTTACAACTATGATTTCAACAGGTCGGTTCCATACACTATGTGTTTGATTCAATACGTCGAACAGTCTTCCACCTCTGTGTGCTCATCAATCGAACAGTTTGGATTCTGCGTCCATTAACTGCGGAAAACCCCCTTCACGATTTCTTTCAATTAACAGCATCCAATTAACTATCACTGCCCCCAATAGATGTATCCAATGCCTATTTCGGAATTGAAATTCAATACCAGTCCCTTTTCGGGATGATCGATCCTTCCAGTGATCGATCCTCTCAAATGTGTGTGTGCAAATTTATATCAATTCTCTATTTCATACAGAATTAAATCAACATTTCTCATAGGACTCAGAAGTCCAACCCCACATATATATATACAAGATTCCCGACTGACCTTTATCATTCGACTCAATCACAGTATTGAAAATTCAATCAATTTATCAATGATTTAACATAATACTACTTCATTCCTATTTCTTAGTCCACTGAACCACAAGACAGTCCTCGCATAGGATTCGATCAAAGAATACACATGTAATTCACACGAAATTCAGGAACAAATTCTTCCGTTCATATAGACAATGAATTCACTTACAAAACTGCTTGCCTTGGCCAGATCTTCAGGGTTGTGGCCTTCTACCTCATTTCTCGGCCTCTTTTACAGGTCTATCTCCTTCTACTCTATCTTTCATGCTTAAATTTATACAAGATGGTGACCTGAATCAATTCAGGTCCCTTTACAGCTCGACGAACCCTTAAGATTCTAGATTTCCTAAACTTAGACAAAATCCCTAAATAACTGAACTGCCTATCTCTTCACATTCCCAACTAATCATTTCCTCTCATGTTCTCTGCAGTTAGATAACATTTACAATTCCTCACTTATTTTATTCAAAACATTAACATTTACATGAGAATTTAAAAACATAGGAACCCCCTAGGTCTTATAAAAGTACAAATTATTTCTAGAGCCTAATGCCCCTGCATCAAAGGGGCCCCATTGGCCCCTGCTCGCCTCATGTATTGGGCCAGGACTGACCCACGTCTCCGGAGCTCTGCAAGAAGGGCGCTGCCCTCCGCCAGAGCTTGTTTCAGTGCTCAGACTATACCCCAAACCCTTTGTCCAGTCCAGCTTGCTGCTCCAGTCAAACGAGGATACTTACAAAATTGAACATTTATTATTATTTCTCAACTCCCTAGTACTCTTAAAAACATTCAGTTTTACAATTCCAACTAGAAGGGCACTCTAACACCACAGTTTTATCATCTAATTTTAAAAGGATGCTCCAACACCCTTTACAAGCTTCAACTTTCCCTAGCACCATCCTACCACCCTGAAGTGTTTTCAAGCCCCAACCTGATGCTGACTTCAACAACCTTCCTAGCACTTCCCGACCACCCTGAAAAATAAAACAATTCAGACCAATTATTTATGGGCTCCCATAATAGGGATAATGAATCAATTGCAATATATTTGTGAGCTCTCGTACTAGGGACAATGACCCACTTACAATATTTTCAATTAAACCCTTACTACAAATGGAACCCTTTAAAACCCTCGCTACAAATGACCATAAGTAATTTTTAGAATTAAAAAAGTGCAACAATGTTAATAATCACTGTACTTGATTCTATAACTTCCCTTACTACTTGTTCTACCTGAATCTTGTCATGTCTACTGAAGATGTAAGTGGTATATTTACTATGCTAATTTTGAAACCCTTACTACTAGTGGTAAAATGAAGAGACCTTTCTCAAATTGCTGCAATAATGAGAGTGATACAAACTTCTTGACAAGTGACAAAAACACTACTAAAGACAATCTGTTGAAGGTGATGAAAGAAAAATCCCAAATCATTGTATCGATACTTGATACCTCTCTAGATGAGTACCTTGACAAATAAATAATCCAAATTACATGACAGATCGATGCACCATAATCAAGGATTATTTAATTTTGTCACTAAAGGTTAGGATTACTGCTTGGTGATACCGTGACTCTTCAATATGGTTGGATTAATTTCTTTTAAAGAGTTGTATGCTAAGGAAACAATGAATTATGATCTTTGTAAGAGATTCCCACATGTCAGCAGAACTACAAGAATTCGATACCCTTTGTTTCTTGAAATGCCAACAATTTTAAAGCATAGGTTAAAACTTCAAAATTCACAAGACAGTCTAGCACGGAAGATGTCTTGGAATTTTCAATTTGATGCAGATAGATCTCCCCTCATCCAAATTCCAAGACTTAGAAACACAATGAGGCTTTTTATGAAATCAAAAATTGATGATCGCACAGATAAAATAGGCTCGCAAATATTTACATGATTAGGTTATTGACCTATCTTTTCGTTGTCCCTGGAACACCTTCGAACCTCATAAAATAATGCTTAGGAAAAAGTCGTAAGTCATATTTTGCTTCAAATCAAAGTCTTAGTATTTCAATTTGATGCAAATCAAGAATTTCAAGGACAATGACAGACTTTGGTCTTCAATGATCCTATACCAAACAAGTCGCAGAGAAATAGTATATGAGACCACACTATTATGAGATGTGTCACCATCTAAATATTGAAACCCTCCTGCAATAATATGTGATCCTCATAGCCAAATGTAGTCCTCTTCAATGCGTATAGACTCGATCTCCTTCAAAAGCAAGGTTGAATTGGCTTGAAACCCTTTGTTGGTTTGAGATGCCGCAAAATTATTTCCCTAACAAGACCAAAAACACAAAGAGGTTCACCTGCAATAAATTTACCCAACAAATCCCTATAAATTGAACCAATAAACCCAACAACTTTCCTCTCGTATTATCTTCATCGAACCTCAGGGCCGAAGAGGTATTTCAGAACACAATTTAAAATGATATTCATTTAAAAATGATTCCATGAGGAAGGATAATGAAATCCTTTAAATATTTTATCTTTTGAATTTGAAAGGGGATTCCAATAGGTGAGTTGTTGGAGGTATATCATAAATAAATTCAATTTAAATTTGGTTTGGAGCCAAATTTTGGAACCCAAAAACCCTTTTGAATTTCCATTTTTAAAATAAATTATAAAACCTTCAAAAAATAAGATTTTTCATGAATAGGATTATTTTAACCTTTGGATAAAAACCTTATTTTTTGAAGATGTGTCTTGGCCAAATATATGTTTCTGCATCATCACCCTTTTGGTTGTATGCCCACAAGTTGAGTACATCATATTCAAATGAGGATATCTATCAAACCATAAAGGCTCTCGTGGCATGCCATATACCACCAAAATATGTTTCATTTAAAGAATCCAACAATGATGCACTGGAATCGAAAAAAATTAGCATTGTTTATGTAATTTTGGTCAACCTAGGTGTGACATCTTTTGGTGTTTCTTGGATTAAACTCAATGACAACCACATATCAACAACCATCATTCTTATGCAAATGATACCAATTCCAGGTCTTACATGGTCTGGAGAACTGTCATTCATAAGTCCCCTTGAATGATGGAATAAATATCTTTCAATGGTGTATACGAATCCTAAATTAAATATCTCAAAAACCCTAATTTTGGAGGACATCGTGGGCACTTATTTTACAAGTTGCGATGACGCGTGATTGCACAATATATACAGGGAGATGTAATCACACTTTACTTATGTTAAGTCATGATGATATTCTTATTGATGTAAAAAGTAAAAAATAAACAAATCTTCCTTTTCTAGAAGCCTCATGGTTGGTATCTAATCAAAATTGGTTGATATTGAGCTCAATCTCCCCATATCATGGGCCTCCTTTCTCCTATAGTGGATCCATCCCACTCATTGTGGATCTCTCAACTTCCACTCCTTCCTATAAGTACAATGCATTAAAAGAGAGTTGAGTTTCAATTTCATACCTCTAAACTTACCTACATGCTACTCAAATTTTCATTGGACTTATTTTCATTTCAAAGGCTTGGGTTGAGGATCATTGCAAGGAGACTCCAACATCAAGGCACA
Source organism: Pinus albicaulis (assembly GCA_034641835.2). Lineage (NCBI taxonomy): Eukaryota > Viridiplantae > Streptophyta > Pinopsida > Pinales > Pinaceae > Pinus > Pinus albicaulis. Next base: position 460,295,704 of record CM076571.1, read on the forward strand.
TGGTTGTAAATATCTTTCTCTTTATCATTAATACAAATACTTGTTTCTTCCCATATAGATATGTTTTAATTTTTATTGTGAGGATCCTCGATCTCTTACATGGTTTGTGATTGAATCTTTGACATATTTTATGCTTTCATATTTTTTTTGGCTTTGTATTTAGAGGTCTCTTCTTGGATAATTGAGGGAGAAAAGTTCAAAGCTACAAACGAAAATAGCAAGGGTCATAAACAAGCATTTCATGAAATATTATGATACATCCTTTTTGTATTTGTGATTCGTCAAAAAATTAGGGAATGCTTTCATTTATTTGTCTATTTGTTACTAGGCTTGGTTTCCAATCCAAGGAAGACATGTTATGTCCACATAACGAGATTTGTATGCCTAACAGATTGGTGACCATATTCAGGAGAAATATTCTCTTTAGTTTCATGTGTTTTTGAAAAAGTGGAGCTGCATCGTGAGTCTTTCGGTCAGCCTTCATTAATTTTGGAATTTTAGAACTGTTTGATATTTAGAGAATTTTTTAATTTTTTCTTGGTTTTTGTGTCCATTGTGATCTGAATTGAGTGACGATGGGATTAAATCACATTTTTATTCTTAAAAATTGCAACCATTGCACTGGTGTCTATGGTTGACCCGCAATGATCAAAAAAATTTTGAAATTTCTCTGTTTCTTTCTCTATTTGAGCTTCAGTTAGAGGATTAGTTTGGTTTATGGGTTAATTTTTAGCCTTTTGTAAATGAAATTGTTTACTTTGATTTTATTGGGATGCTTTGTGTGAAATTTTCCATTGTTGCACTTTTTCGATTTGGTTGCTTGATTGACTTATTGAAGGAAAGAGTCACTTCTATAGATGATTAGGTCTTTTGCATATTTATTTATTTGTCAATAGTAATCGTTTTCAAAGTCTTATGGTTTGTGTCTTGGAAATTTTTTTATTAGATTACATACAAAATATTGTTTTCACAAAAGAAGGAAACTTGTGCTTGGATTGATTTTCATTGATTCTTTCGTTCTGAAAAATGCATGCATTAGAGAATTTGTTGGGTTTTCTCTTATAAATTGGTTCTTCCATTATAGAAAACGTGTTGTTTGTTGGAAAAAATTGGTTTCACGTTGTAATTATTTCTCTCTTTTACAAGTATATATATATCGTTGGAATTTGTACAAAGTATTCATGTATTTCATGTTGTAATTATTTCTCTCTTTTACAAGTATATATATATCGTTGGAATTTGTACAAAGTATTCGTGTATTTTGAAAATTTTATTTTTGAATCATTTGGTTTTTTAGCGAGATGAAATTTGTTGAAGATAGGATCTTTACATTTTTTCGAAAGTGAAAGAAATATTCCCCTTCTCATAGATAGGATTTCATTTAATTGAAGAAGTTAGTAAACCATATTTTCTACATTATTTTGGAATTGAGTTATTATACCATTTGGTTATCATATACATTTTATTACCTTTAATTAAAAGTGAGACATAAAATCAATCAAGGTATTTAAAATAAACAATTGATAAATAGTAATCACATTTAGTGTGGGTGTAGGCTAGAATACGTGTTATGATGTTTACAAACATACAAGTTGTTGTTTCTTGTCAGTGTTACATTTTGCGGGTTGTCAATATTCCACATACATCAGAGTATATAAGATTGTTATTCCAATTGGAAGGCACTCCACATATGATGAGTATATAGGAATGCTTCCCATCGTACAGTTAAACATTAGACAACACTAACATTGATTATAATTCCATGTACCCTTGGGTATATAGGAAGTCCCCTTCCTATATGAGTTACCCCAGTATTAGACTCGTAAAAACATAAACAATATAGGATTCATTAATCATGATGAGACCAAACCACTCCTTCCTAAGGTTCATTAAAAATACTCTGAAGGACTCATTCGAAGGATGAGATTATATGACAAGCATATGTTATCCTCCACAAGCTTGTGTAAAAATAAAGAGGTATTTTCTAGTAATTGTGGGGGAAAATGGGAAAGGAACATTTATCTTTTGTATTTTGTTAAGGAAGTATGTCACTCCTAAACATGACACTCCATCACTTTTCGTGTCAGGGTTGGGAAATCCATTTTCCTCTCAGTTGATTATACCTCATTGTAAGTCTTCATATTAGTCTCTAATACTATTTTGAGTCAAATTCTATCAAGTCAAAATGTCGCTTCGCCAGTATGTTCAAGAGAAGTCCAACCGAGTCAAAATTACTTTGCAATATTTGCCTTCAATCGCATTAGCCATCCCTGAGTCAATCCTGAATTACTCCAATTTTGTTCTTCAAAAATTGATATGTGTTTCGTGTCATAGGCCATCATGTGATGGGTCTCTTCCTATCGACTTCAATTCATTATTTAGGAAGTTGATCTAGAAACCTCCCTTAGTACCTTGTAGCATGCATGCCTTAATGGCAGGTTTCTCGCTTCCGATGATAGGTTCTCAAAATTGGCCTTTGATCAGATGATTCTATGGGTGTTCGGACTTAAGATATTTATTCACACCCCGTAGATTGTACTTGAGTGCCTTAAGAACCATTATAATTATTTTTGTTTTCTCTTGTATCTGTTAATGGTCTTCATCATCGTTCGGTAATCAGATGACCTCTACCATGTTCGAATTCAATACATTCATTCACATGGTCAAATTCATACTATGGATGGATTGATAGAAGACGAAGACCATAGATCTTGTTTTTATCTCTTGGTTGTCTGGAGTTTTAAATATTCATGATTGTAAAATGGATCCATATTTGATGGTTGCATCCATACTGATTTTGTTATTGACATGGATATTTGTACATTTCCATACTTATTCTTTGAGATACTTCTACTATGAGTATGGGAATGCATAACTTAGTGACGATAATGATATTTTACTATGATCCCTTTGATTGTTGATTTGTAGGTCTCCGAACAATGATTCCTTGATGCTTTCCTTTGCATGTTAAATTATTTTAACCATCATACCAGCTCTGACTTTGTACTTTAGGGGGAAATATGTTACACATAAATTTTTCACTCTTATACAAATGATTCCAAATCTGGGTCTTACGCTATCTAATGAACTATGATCATAAGTCCCCTTGAAATATGGAATAAATACCTTTCAATGGTGTATAAGAATTCTGGATTGAATATCTAAAAAACTCTAATTGTGAAGGACATGGAGGGCACTCAATTTAGAAGTTGTGATGACGCATGATTTCACAGTATATACAGAGCAATGTCATCGCACTTTTTCCTATGTTAAGGTCACGATAATCGTATTAGCGAGGTAAAAAATAAAAAGTAAATGAAGCCTCCTTTTCTAGAAGCCTTGTGATTGGTATCTAATCCAAATTGGTTGAGATTGAGCTTGAGCTTCCCATATCCTGGGCCTTCTTCATCCTATAGTGGATCCATCCCATTCATTGTGGATATCTCTCCTCCCTTCATGGATCTCTCAACTTCCACTCCTTATAGATACAATGCCTTCAAAGAGACTTGGGTTTCCATTACAGACCTCTGAACTTACCTACATGTTGCTCAAATTTCCATTGGAGTTATTTTCATTTCAAAGGCTTGGATTGAGGATCATTGCAAGGAGAATCCAACATCAAGGCACATGGTTGTAAATCTAATGTTGTTTATCATTAACACAAATACTCTTTTCTTCCCATATGGATATGTTTTAATTTTAATTATATGGCTCCTTGATCTCTTACATGGTTTGTGATTGAACCTTTGAAATATTTCATGCTTTGATATGTTGTTTGGATTTGTATTTGCAGGCTTCTTTATGGAGCAGTGGGAGAAAGGTTGAAATCTACAAAGGATAGAAGTTAGGGTCATCAACGAGCATTTCGTGAAAAATTATGACCTTTACATCGTTTTTGTATTTATGATTCAGTCATAAATTAGGGAATGTTTTCATTTATTTTTATGTTTGTTACTAGGCTTGGTTGTTGAGCCTAGGGAGATATTTTCTATCCACGTAAGAATATTCATATGTATAACACAAATCATCATCATTTGGAGGTTTATTTGACCTATATGTGAAATAGTGAGAGTTTATGGTGAAAATTACAAGTGAAAAGATTAGGGTTTTAAAACACTTATGTCAATTTCATTAACACACTAACATGATTTAAAACTCATTTTTGCAAAAAATAAAGAAGACATTAGTACCATAATAGTATACACAAGACAACAAATGATGAAGGAGCTCACCCCTCCTGGGCTACATCTCGTGGTCTAGCTTCCAATGGTTGGGTCGCTTTCATTATGCTCAAAATATGTGTTTACATCAAGTTAAAGTTCTTATAATGCTAAAAAAATGTCTCCAATGGCTCTATAATAGTCAAAAACCCATATTTGGGCTCTTTCTACTCCTATAAAGGTAAAAAACTGACTGAGTTATGTTCCAACGAAGTTTTCTGCTAACCGTCCTACAATTCGGAGTTCCCTGCAATCTGTTCTACCATTTATTCCTTTCGTGGCCATATGGAGCAACAAATTTTCCCTGTGCCAGCGAGATTCCTGTTGCACCAAGTGCATATTCTCGAACCGTTAATTTGTCTCGGTCGGCTTGTAACTGGCTAAAAAGGTGCCAAGTTGCAAAATACTCGTCGTTGATCTCGGAAGCTGGTACAATTTCCCGCCAGAGGTACCATGGATTTTAATCCTGGTTTTAGCGCCAAATCAGTTGTGGTTGGGTTAGCAGGAACCCTACCCAAGGCAGGTTCTGCTCCCCACCCAATGTTTACCAGTGGCATCATCTATCAAAATTTGAATTGGCTCTGACTAACCATGATCGTTGAGCTTCTCACATCATGCTCTGACCTTGGATAAGGTTATCATATGGTTGCGATGGTGTATTTCATATATCCCACCTGGTTTAATATATCGCAGCACCAAAAATTGGTTAGTGCTTATAATAAGGTTTTGGGCCATGGTTATCCCTTGACCTTGGTTGTTGGATCGAGGTCGGGGCTTAACCCCGGTCCCCACCCCCAAATATGAAACCATTAAACTTTAAATACAATTTGTTCACCATATATGTTAAGAAACATTGTTGCAGAGTTGGCAGAGGTCTTGCCCGGTCTATGCGAGGTCTAGTGTTTGATTTCCTAAGGGTTGTTCGACCTCCATACAAAATTTTGGTCATCCATGAGGATGCCACATGGCAGCCACTGGTTGGCCCATGTGGCTCTCCCTCATTGGATCACCATACAAACTATGAAATGGAAATACAAATTCAACAAAATTGAACCAACCAACTGATACCAAATTTTGACCACCCATTGGCCAATGGAGGACCCAGTTATCCTGCCAATTCATGGTCCAGTCAGTAGTACAAACTATTGATTGGGCATCCCTACAACCCAATTTCAAAATGGTTTAGTTGTTTCCCAATTCGTGCATAACACAATATCGTGAACATCCGATGTCGGATTTGAGTGAAACAAGTTGTGTTGGATTTAGGGCAATTAGAGCCATGCTTTGGTGCTAGTTTCGAGCCAATATGAGCACTTTGAATTTTTAGCACTTTCTTGATCCACTGTGTCAATCCTCCCCACTAGAAGCTTTGGACCTCCAAAATATCTTTATCAATCAACAAATAGATGAGGGTACAAATCCCTCACCCTTCTAGTCTCAATCCACTGAACTTTGCTTGAATTTGACACTTTGAGATTTTCATGAAAATACATCATTTTCTGTGATTTTGGAATCCTTGTCTTGCTATCATAGATGACATTTTGTTGCAATTTCCCAGAATATGCAAAACAAAAAACTGCCTTTGAAGGAATAAACACATTCCCTCTTTGGTCTTCAATCAAAGGAAACTTAAACAATCTTAAATTCTTCTCACCTTGAACATTGTTGTCATGACGACGCTTAACATGTCTAGCCTTGTGCTTGGCTCGACTCTTGACCAAATGTGATCTCCATCGCCATGCACCATTCATTTTCAAATCCAACACATTATGAAACCCACAAGAATAAGTTTTGGAACCAATGTCCTCTTTGTCTAATTACTTTTGAATTTTCTCTTTGACCCCTACATTCTTTAACATTGGCATCTTGCTCACACTAATGTTCAACAATGATGCATGTTGCTACAAATTTACTTCATCTTGTTTACCTCTTTTAGGAGGCAACATGTTAGACTCCTAAAACATCTTATCACATTCATTAGCAACCTCAATCAAAATAATATTTCAAATTTTAATCATATCCTTGAAAGGCCTCATTCTCAACATCTTTATGCTTAAACATTAACAATGCAAAATTTTGACTAGCATTAAAAATTCTCTTCATTTGTCCAAAATTCATAAGAGACAAACTCATTTTATTACTATGCACTCTAACAATGTACTCAATCCCATTCTTGAACAAGTGATACTTATTTTCATGGTGATGAAATATTTCTCTCCTATCATAAGGATATGGGCTTCCCAAAACTATACCACATATATCAAGTGGAACTACATTAAGTTCAACTTCATCAATAAAGTTTCCAGTGATTGAAAATCTAAGGATGCACTTCCTTGTCACCTGAAATTTTGTATTCTCACATACCCAACCTAAAGGATATGGTTTAGGATGTGTAATGGTCTCTAAATTTAACTTCTTGACAATGTCTTCTGAGATAATTTTTTCTTGTGAACCACTATCAAACAATGTGTCTATCTTGGTATGCTTTGAAATAACTCTAACATGGAAAATCTCAATTCTTATTTTTTCATCTTGAGTATCATTTAGACAACTTGAAGAACTAGTACTTGCAATGTCCTTACCTTTAAAACCTATTGTTGTGATATTTTTTTAATCTCTGGAATCAAACCTAGATCATGTTGTGTAGTTGTAGTTGTCTTCTCCTTCTCTTTTTTTTTTTTTTACTTTTTGGGTCTCGTCTCTAGATGAAGTTTCTATAAATGATCTTCATCATGGCCCTCTTTGGAACAATATTTACATGTGAGTTTTTATTTCTCCATCTTGATGGAAGAATTATTCTTTCCTTTTCCCTTTTCTCCAAACTCAAAGGTGTGCTCACTTGTTTCATCAAAAACATGTTTCCCTCTTGCTTCTAGATATGTGGCCTGTAAACAAACTTCATATAAATTTTTAGGGTTAAACATGAGAATAATGTTTCTTAAATATATATGAAAACCTCCAATGTATTTCAACAAAGTATCTTTAGATTACAAATCTACACCCAATATCAATGATCTTGTGTATAAGAACTTTCGGTGAAAATCACATGTAAGAAAAAAATTTCGACGCATTTTGAACCAGCCAGTGTGTTTCATCATCAGGATAAGATGAGAAATCTGATCAAGAAACCTGTTTAAATAGATAAGGAAAACTCTAACTAGTTGTTGAAAAAAAAGGCTAGTTTGACTAGAATGAGAAATTGAATAAAATTTTTGTCATATTTTATTATTTTTTAATTTAATTCTATTATATTTTAATTTTAATTTGATTATATTTGATGCCTCGATCTCTTTTCTCGGAGGTTGCTATATTCTCATTTGGAGTTGTCGTATTTAATTCTGGATGATATTTGGGTTGTAGTTGAGGCCCACTCTGCTTTAAAAGCCCTGTGCTAGGAGGAATTATGCAATAAGAAGCATCTTTCCAAATTCCTCAGATTATCTAAAGATTCATCATGTGTTCCTGAGAGAACGTGCGGCTCCAACATCAGAGTTAATGGTTGTCAGGTTGGTGCTTGCGGTCTTTCACTTTGAATTTTGATTTATCATTGATGACTTCTCCTACGTCTTCGTTGGCCTAGACTGCTCCCTCTAGTCTTCTCCACAGTCTGGGTATGCATCCCTCTTCTATATCTGGGCATCTGATGGTAAAAAGTGCAGTGGGTGTGGCAGAGGCATTTAGTTCTCAAGAGACGTCGATTTCTCCAGCATGTATTCTTTCTGTAGCTGCGTCGGTGGAATAGATCCCCTATGATCAAGCAATCTCTCTCGTTAAGGAAGGGATGCTTTTTTAGATCCTGCTCCTTCTTCTTTCTCTGGAATGAGGGAAAGAGTTGTTCGTTCTTCAATTATGCAGGGATTCGGTGGTGTTGGATCCAGTCCTTCCTCAATTGACCAGGTCCAGCTTTTCGATCCTTCTCACTCGGGTTTGCGTTCGAACTCTTTAATTCTCCTAATGTTTCTTTGGCTTTGTCTTCTATCCGTGATCCCTCGAATATCCTTAATAATAAAGATAATATTTTTACTATTAATAGTAACAATTTGTTTCAGATTAATAATAATAATATTTTTAATGACAATATTAACATCATTGATAGCCATAGTATTAATAATAATAGCATTGATATTATTAACAATAATAATATTAATAATAATATCAATAATAATAACATTATTAATGATAATAATATTAACAATAAAAATAATATCAATTCTTTCTCTCCCCCTTTAAAGAGGATTGTTATTAATCTCTCTCTTTTTTCCTTTGATCGGCATGTCTGCAGTTTGTTGGAGAAGGGCCTTAATTATGTTCTTGCTCCTAAAAAAATCCCTATTCATGACATCATTTGTGATATAGAATACGGGATTAGATATTTTCCTGATGATACTAAAGACACCATTAGGCAAGACTATTCTGTGATCCTCAGAAAAGCTAAGCCACCTAAGAGCAACATTAGCAAACCTGATTTTGAGGCTCTTAAGTCCTTAAACAGTAACCAGGACAATGTCGTTCTTAAAGCGGATAAGGGAGGTGCTATGGTTATTTTAAACAAGGAGAATTATCATAAAAAGATGTTGGATCACCTTCTTAATAGCGGAAGCTACAAGAAGCTTGACAGAAATCCCCTTAAAAAAGTGTCTAAAGCAGTTGATTTGGCGATAAAATCGAGTAGCACTGTTGGCTCCCTTAGTAAAAAGCTTATTGAAAGTAATCCCCTCACCCCGAGGATTTATGGTCTTCCTAAGATTCATAAGGATGGTGCTCCCCTTCGCCCCATTTTTAACACCATAGGTGGTCCGACTTATCTACTCGCTAAATTTTTAGCCAGTAAGCTGAAGCCCCTTGTGGGTTGCACCGACTCCTTTGTCAAAGACTCTTCCTCCTTTATTAATGAATTGAAGACATTAAGTTGGATCCATATGATAGGTTTGTAAGTTTTGATGTTGTATCATTATATACTTGCATTCCCATTAAGGAAGACATTGATGTCATCTCTTGAGTCTTGGATCCTGATACTGCTCATCTCGTGGAGATCTATCTAACCTCAACCTTCTTTAGTTTCGAGGGTGAATTCTTTGAACAGTCATGTGGTGTGGCCATGGGTTCCCCCCTATCCCTTGTGGTTGCTAATATTTTCATGGAAGAATTTGAATCGAAGGCCCTTTCCTCCTTCCTTTTTCAACCTAGGCTTTGGAAAAGGTTTGTTGATGACACCTGTGTGGTGTGGCCCCATGGTAAAGAGAAACTGGACCTTTTCTTCGAGCATCTTAATGATCAATCTGACTTCATTAAGTTCACCATGGAATTAGAATTGGATGGTAGCCTTCCCTTTCTGGGTGTCCTTCTTTCAAGGAATTATGATGGTTCTTTCTCTCATCAAGTCTTTAGAAAGAAGACGCATACTGAGCAGTGTTTACATGCTAGTTCTCATCATTTCCTGGCTCAGAAACTTGGGGTTCTCAGTACCCTAGTCACCAGAGCCTTTAGAATCTCTGATGTACACCACTTTGAAGTGTAAAAATAACATCTCTTTAATGCCTTATGTAAGAACGGTTATAACAGGGCTCAATGTTTTAGAGCTTTTCAAAAAGCTGAAAAAGGTCCTAGGGTTAAGAAAGATCCTTGTGATCTGTTATCTGGAGTTCACCCTCTGTTTATCCAAGGTACTACTGATAAAATCGTTAGGATCTTGACGAAACATAATGTCTCTTCAACATTCAAGCCTCTCTACACTATTCGAAGTTCTCTTAGATTGGTTAAAGACCCAATTTGCTCGATGGATGGTAAGGGTGTTTACTTGATTCCGTGCTCCTGTGGGACACCTTACATAGGTGAAACTGGTCGATCAATTAATCAAATAATTCATGAACATGTTGCTGACCTTAGACATGGTAGATCTCAGTCCTCTGCCTTAGCAGAGCATGCTGAAAAAAAAAATCTTCATATTTGTATTGAAGATACTGAGGTTTTTGTGAGGATTGACCATTTCTACCACTAAAAGTTAAGGGAAGCCTTGGAAATCGAAAAGAGGTTGGTTAAAATTAGCAGGGATGATGGGTGGAGTGTTAGAAGATGCTAGATTCTTGCCCTTCACTCCTAGTTGTTTTTTTCCCCTTCCCCTTTGCTCCCTCTGGTCGTTCCCTCTTCTCTAGCTCCTAGTTCCTCTCTCCCTGTTTGTTCCTTTTATTTTATTATTTTAATTGTTATTAGTATGATTTTTATTATTAGTATTATCCTTATGATTTAACTTGAAAATTATCTATATAGTAATATTAAATTAATTAATAATAACAATATTATTATTTATTTATTTTTATTTATTTTTATTTATTTTTATTTATTTTTAACCATTAATTAATTTTAATTATATAACATATAATTTAAAGTATTAAAATAATTAAAATATTAAATTATATTAAAAAATATTAATATTAGATTATATTCAAATATAATCAAATTAAAATTAAAATATAATTAAATTAAATATAATAGAATTAAAATTTAAAAATAATAAAATATGACAAAAATTTTATTCAATTTCTCATTATAGTCAAACTAGCTGTTTTTTTTCAACAGCTAGTTGGAGCTGTCCTTATCTATTTAAACAGGTTTCTTGATCAGATTTCTCATCTTGTCCTGATGATGAACCACACTGGCTGGTTCGAAACGCGTCAACAAAATTTTCTTACATGTGATTTTCACTGAAAGTTGTTATACACATTTTATGGGTCACAGAAGCCAAATTCCTAATATCAATGATCTTCTTCGAAACTCTTGAGTATAATTTTGCATACTTTGTCCCTTTTCTTGCCTAAAGTTTTTCCAATCCATTATAGCTTTCTGCATGTATTCTAATGGATAAAATTGTCTTCTCAATGCAGCAACAAAATCATTCCAAGAGGTTAAGACCTTACCATGTTTCATGTCCTCTTGAGTTTTGGCTTCCCACCAAATAAGTGTTGCACTCTCCAAACTTAATGAAGCAAGTTGAATATTTGTATCATCATCCTTGATCCTTTGTATCCTACAATACACTTCAAGATGATGAACCCAATTATTGAATCTCTCATCATTTACCTCTCCATCATAGATAGGAAAATCAAACTTTATGTCAAGTTTCAAAAATGGAGTTTTAACATGTCCCTTTGGAGAATGTGGAGGTGTTTGTGAAGGTGTTTTTGTGGAATATGATGATGGTGAAGATGGTGGTGAGGATGGAGGTGAAGAGAATGGTGGTGTCAAAGGCGGTTTTTTACCATTCCATACATTCCCTTTTGGAGTCTTTTCCCCATCTCCTCCATCTCCTCTTGAAGGCTTATCTCCCTTTAGAGGATTGGAGCTCTCACCTTGCAACCTTTTGTTTCTCTCTTCATATATAACTTTCACCATTTGTGTCATGTCAAATAATTATTTTCTGAAAGCCTTTTCATCCTCTGACGTATTTTCAGGATCTCCTTCATGTGACATGATTGTTGAAGCTTTAGGTGCAACTTGAGGTGAAATTTGTGGTGGATATTGTGGAAGTTATGCTCTCCTTTTTCTTTACCTAACTTGAGGAATTGCAAACATAAGCTTTCCTTCTCCTCTATTGAGATTCAACCTTGTAATTATTAGAATCACTTGCAAAAAAATTAAACCCTCAAATCAACAAAGAATCAAAGCTTTGACACCAAATTGATCTGTATGTGAAAGCTTGAGAGTTTATGGTGAAAATTACAAGTGAAAAGATTAGGGTTTTTAAACACTTATGTCAATTTCATTAACACTAACATGCTTTAAAACTCAGTTTTTCAGAAAATAAAGAAGACATCAGTACCATAATAGTATACACAAGACAACAAATTATGGAGTTCACCCCTCTTGGCTACATCTCCTGGTCCAACTTCCAATGGTTGGGCCTCTTTCATTATGCTAAAAAAATGTGTTTACATCAAGTTACAATGCTAAGAATGATAAAGCAATGTCTCCAATGGCTCCAGAACAATGAAAAACCCCTAGTTGGGATATTTCTTCTCCCAGAAAAGCTAAAAAACTAGCTGAGTTATGCTCCAATGAATTTTTCTGCTAACCGTCCTAGAATTCACACTTCCCTGCAATTTTTTCTACAATTTCCACCTTTTGCAGCCACGTGGAGCGACAAATTCGCCCGGCGCCAACAAGATTCCCGTCATGTCGGGTTCAAATTTTCGAACTGTTAATATTCCTCGGTCGGCCTGTATCTAGCTAAAAAAGGTGCCAAGTGCCCAAATACCCATTGTTGATCTTGAAATTCGATACAGTTTCTCGTTGGAGGTATCATGGGTTTGAATCCTAGTTAGAGAACCAGATTGGTTTTTGTTGGGTTAGAGAGAACCCTGGTCAAGGTAGGTTCTACTCCACACCCAAAATTTACTAGTGGCATCAACTGTCACCATGTGAATTGGCTCTGACTAACCGTGACTATTGAGGTTCTCACATCATGCTTCAACCTTAGATAAGGTTATCATATGGTTGTCGTGGTGTATTTCATATATCATGTTGGGTTTAATATATCACAGCACCAAAATTTGGTTAGCACTTATAATAAGGTTTTGGGTCGATGTTAGCCCTTGACCTTGGTTGGTGGAGCGGGGTTGGGGGTTAACCCCGGTCCCCACCCCCAATTATGAAACCACTAAAATTTAAATAAAATTGGGTCACCATATATGTTAAGAAACATTGTAGTAGATTTGGCGGAGGTCTTGCCTAGTCTATGCGAGGTCCGGTGTTAGAATCTCGGGGAGTTGTTCAACCTCCATAAAAAAATTTGGTTAGCCATGAGGAGGCCACTGGTTCGCCCACGTGGCTCTCCCTCATTGGGCCACCACACAAAATCTAAACCAATACAAATTCAACCAAATCGAACCAATCAGTTGCCGCCAAATGTCTACCACCCATTGGTTGATGGAGGAATTAGTCATCCTACCAAGTCATGGTCTAATCATCAGTACGGACTACTGACTCGGCATCCCTGCAACCCAATTTCAAAAAAAATTAGTTTTTTCCCCATTCTGATAAAACGTGATATCGAGAGAATCCGATGTTGGATTTTAGTGAAATGAGTTGTGTTGGATTCAAGGCGACGATATCTACGCTTCGGCGTTGGTTTCGATCCAATCTGAGCACTTTGAATTTTAAGCACTTTCTTGATCCATCGGATCATATTCCCACAAGCTGGGGAATTCATCTTCAAATGAGGATATCTCTAAAATAGTGAAGGCTCTCGTGGTGTGTCATATACCATCGAAATCTGTTTTATGAGAAGAATCCAACAAAAATTCTCTAGACTCCAAAAGGCTAGGATTTGTTATGTCATTTTTGTCAACAAATGTGGGGAATATTTTGGTGTTGCTTGGGTTGACATCAATGAAAACCACATCAACAACCATTTATTTCCAAATATTTCCTAGCTATCTTTTTGTCTATGGAAGTATGGTTAATCCCTTAATAGCCTTCTAACATAGCATATAGAGAGGAAAACCTTTATATCCTTCATTTTATTAGGCTATCCCATGTGAGGGTATTATTTTTAACAAATAAATCAAATAATGCTAATGTTTTAGGCCAATATGTTAAAATTGGAAAATAAACTCATATTGATTATGTTCCCCCTTTGAATGTCTTATGAAATCAACTATTGATAGTGTTGTTTAACTATGTATCTTCTTTATCTACATCCTTATCTAATTGAATCCCTACCTTGTCTCCATGGAATCAACATTTTCCTTAGTTTCCATGTAGTCTCTCTTTAGCTTCTTTCCCCCCCACCCTTTGGATCATTAGTTTGGTGGTTTTAACTTTTTATCCTTTCATCTATTTTCCCTATCTCACCCTTTCCCTATTCAATAATTTATCCATACCCCCCAACATGTGTTACATGTCTAATGTATTAGATGTGTATATTATGCATGATGCATGGGTACTACACATCTAACATGTAAGGAGTAAAATTCATCCATGCAATTACCAGTAAAGGAGGTAGAGGAGGAGGCAGGGTATCATGGTTGCAATGACAATGGTATTGATGATGAGCTTCATTATGAGATTTTCATGTAGGCCACCAAATATAAGTTTGAATTATTTGTTTTAGATACATACAAATAGATACAAAATTTACATGTACCTCTATGTCTCATTTCAAAGGCTTATGTGTATCATGTCAGATACTCTAATCCCAATTTTCTCATGTTAGGTGGATAATTTATAATGTTTAGGTGGATGCTTTATACCAATTTTTGTATGATGTTCATGCCCATTCAAATTACATTAGAGAAATGACTTGAAGTTGTATGTTTTTGTCTGTCATCATTTAGGCTCTTCTTCGTGTAGTAGTAAGGCCACCCACCAAAGTTCAATCCCCTTAGGTGCATGAATAACTAGATGGTTCTAGGTGAAGATTTTGGGTGGTTTAGGAAAAAGAATACCCCCTCAATGAAACAATTTATGCAAAGGAAATTTTGTTTGTGATTATTACTTTTACCTTGTTTCATTTTCTTACTTGTGAAAATGGGCCACAGCCTTGTTAATGCAACTTGGTTGAAGAGAAGTGATTTAAATTGGGTCCTCACCCACAAAATTCTCTACAAACTTTGTAATAAGCATTTAGTTTTCATTAGAGGAAATTTTAGCCTAAAACTGCCCATGAAATTTTCACATAATATCCATGTCATAATATGTAAACCAATCAAAATCCTTTAAATTTAAAAAGAGGTACATGTAAATATTCTAGACGGAAAAGAAAAAAAAAACTATTTTTTTATTTTTATTTTTAGCTTATCACCTTATAGGTTTACCCAAATTTCAAGTGTAGATACTCGTTGGATGTGAAATTAATTTCCACATCCAATGAGTATCCATTATGCATAGTTTTGAGAAGACCCACATTGACAAAAATTGAAGATACATTAAAAAAATGTGTTCAACACTATTTTTTAATTTATATTCATTTTTTGTCAATATGGGTCTTCTCAAAATTATGAATAATTGGTACTCATTAGATGTGGAATTTAATTCTGCATCCAACGAGTGTCTACACTTGAAATTTGGATAAATCAATAAGGAGATAAGCCAAAAATACAAGTAAAAAATAGTTTTGTTATTTTCCCTCCAAAATTCATAACTCTTTTTTATTTTATTTTAATTATTATTTTATTATTTTTCCTTGGAGGCAACTTTTAAGCTAAAATTTCCTCTAATGTGTATTATCTTAGGGTAATTTCTCCCCTCAGGGTTCTATTGTGATTAGGATCTCCTCCAAATTAATTAACAAAATATGTACAATAATGTGCATGCAACAACAGTGGGTATCCTTTCATAAATATACATATTTTCACAGAAAAAGGTTCTTTAACAAGATCAAAATAGTTTAGGGTTGACTTCCCAAAGAATCAATAAATGTATACAAACCACAATCCAACAAGTACAACATTATGCTATAATATCACAATTCAACAATTTGGTACTCCAACTAACAATAACCAATTCTACTATGTTACATTTTTCGACACAAATGTAATTATATTAAGCTACTATCTAATATGTTGTTCTAAGAAATATCATTTTGAATATGTCCTAAATATAATACTTAGACTTAGAGTGGGATCCTGACTTCCTTTCTTGAGGGTACCCGTAGCTTGGAAGTGTCCAACATGCTTGAAAAAGGGTGGTTGTACTAAACATGAATTCACCATGCGACTATACTAGAAAAAAATTCGGCCTTATGACCCTCAGCCCCACAACCCTATAGTCTCTTCACAAAATTGTAAAAAACTATCGCTATTTAGAAAGAAGTTCCTTGGATGAGTAATCAAGGCCAATGAATTCTTCCATAAAAATCTTCTTTTATGTGCCAAATGATAAATGTTTGAATCTGTTGTACAAAATTTATTTCAGACAATTTGTTGAAGAAAGATGTTTGAGTAGGGTGGAATATTTCACCACAAAAATTAGGAAATACTAGCTAGGGTGGGATCACCTCCATCGAAGCTATTCAAAATAAGGGGTTTTAAAACCCTTACAGCCTCATGATCAAGAAAATCAGATATATTCTAATCCATATTAGTGATCCAAAATTATTCCAGCTCTCCTCTATTTATAGATTCTTTCATGGGATTTCTCAAATGTGAGGGGTTGCAAGCTCAATCCCCAATTTGGGATTTTTTCCCCATACAACCCAAAATTTTCCTAATGTTGCCCCAAACATTGGATAATTGGGTCCCCCCCCCCCCTTTATCAAGACTATATCCTATGGGGTTGGATAGGCTATTGTGCCCCCCTTAGGGAAATTAATTAGAAAGGGACATTATAGTTCCACCTTCCGAACATTTCTTGTCCTCAAGAAATTGCAAGTTTAGGTAATTCTAAATTTATAATGTTAACTGGCAGTTCCTCCAGTTTTAGAGGAGAAATTGGGGAAAAATGGTTTTGGTCATAACTCACTCAATTTTCAACCAAATTGGGCTCAGTAAAAGTCATTCTAGGGTAATTGGCATGCTCTGAACTCAATGGAGCAGGTTGCAGAGGCATAAAATGTTATATACAGGTTGCTGAGGCCACCAAGTGTTGGGGTCATTGTCAGAGGATCCAAAGTCCAAATTCAGCAAAAAAATAGTCATTTTTGGGAGATTATGATGTTTTAAACTCATTGGAATAGGTTCCAAGAGGTTCTAAAGCTTGTAACAGCAATTTGAGCACACTTGAATCTAATACAAAGTTCACACTATGAAGCTGGACCAAGGAGATGTAGCCTAGGAGGGGTGAAATCCTTTATTGAAATTATTTGTGTTAAGCTATGTTATGTGTGTTTACTGTGTTTAATATTTCTTATGTTCTGTAATTTAAAATTATGCTTTTAAAGATTATGACAAACTCATAATTTCACTAAGTACATTGTTTTACAATCACATGCTCACAAACAAACCCATGAAGGATAAATAAAACAAAGCAAAGAAAAATTTATATCTGAAATGAAACTAGCACAGCAATAACTAGAAAGTATCTTTAGATCAGAACTTGGCTAACATTTCAAATACTATACCCATTAACATTGTTACGAAAATAGGTGTCGTGAAAAATATCATGATTGGAGTAGATTGTACTCCTTAAGACATTGAAATTTACACCGCCCTTTTCAAGGAATTATGTGACATTTTTCTTGGTATTATGAAGAAATGCCTGGAATTAATCCTTGGATTGTCTAACATGAAATTAATACATACATTGGAGCTAAGCCAGTTAGGAAAATTCTTGGGCCAGTAAATCCTCAAAAAGAATCTACTATCAAAGTAGAGGCTCAAAAGCTATTAGATTTTGGTTTTATCTATCTAGTACCATTGACAAAATGGGTTTCCAATTATGTTCTAATATTGCTAAGAAACAAGGGATGATTAGGGTTTGTATTGGTTATACAGATCTGAATTTTTCATGCCCAATTGAAAACTATCCAACTCCTTTCATTGATAAAATTCTTGATGCTTGTGTCGGGAATGTTATATTTTCATTTATAGATGGATTTTTTGGCTATAATCAAATACAGATCAAACTAAAGAATAAAAAAACCACCTTTATCCTCCCATGGGGAATGTTTGCTTATCGAAAGTTTCCTTTTTATTTTAAAAATGTTGGTGCCTCTTTCCAACAGACAATGTCTTACGCGTTTCACGACATCAAACACATCATATAGGTTTATTTCAATGACCTTACTGCTCAGTCTCTTCAGTGTTCATCCGACTCATCTCAAGGAATTATTTTTGTAGTGTCAATATTATAAGATTCATTTTAATGTGCATAAGTTTGTCTTTTTTGTGGTGTTCGGGAGATTTTTGGGGCTCGTCTAGCATGGTGCGTATGTTATTAAGTGTGTTCTTAAGAAAGGTGCCTATGAGTTAGTGGATCGTGATGGAAACCCTTTATCAGAGCCACATAATGGGATCTATCTAAAGTATTATGTGTAATCCTTATAGCTACATGGTGTTTTTACACATTGTTTATATGTTTGGGTGTGGTGTGTTTTTCCTGTTTTGAATTTGTGTGTGTCTCTGTTACTTTGAGTGTTCTCTTATAGGTGGTGCCTAATTGGTAGATGTCAAGTCTCGATGTGGTCCATGTAGGCTTCACAAATGCTGACATCCATAGTACTTAGAACCTAGCTTTTGTTGCTTGGGTTATTTTTTCACCCACCGATGAGCTCGTGAGTTCAGGGGAAATTTGTCTTAGCCCTGCAACCAACAACATGGTTGAATATAATTTTGGCATTGAGATCTTTTCCAAGGCCATTGACCTTGGAATTCATCACTTGATCGTTAAAATTGACTCACAACTCGTAATATCTCAGCTGAATTGTGTCTATTCTACGAGGAATCATGCATTGTTTTGTTATTAACATTTTTTGGAATGACATTTTTATACCATTTCCTACATTCATATTCCTAGAGACTCTAACACATTCATTGATTCATTGCCTAACTATGTATTGGATTGGAATTTGTATCATTAAGTTAGTAAACTATGCATATAAAAAAATCATCAAAAACATCAAAGAAAACATCATAAGGATAACATGTACAAGTGAACAACATCATAACCGTCATATATATAGCATAGATCCAAAATCATTTTTTACATCATAAACATTTTGGGTACATAAGTCAAAATTGTGCGCTTGAGGCCCCGACTCATAAGCCACTACATATACCAAAATATCATCCAAGAACAATAACCTGATAACTTAATCCTCCTCATGTGAGTGATAGCATAACACGACACATAATATACGCCAAAGGAGGCCATGACAATGAGCAGAGTGAATCCCTATGGTGTGTCTTTGTATGTTTGGAGGTATTTCATCGATTTATAAAGGTTGAATACCCAATGTCAATCCCTTAACATTGGACATGAACTCATGCAACTCATCATGATCCTCCCTCTCCTTCTCATTGGATGCTTCACACCCATCCTACACAATAGATGTTCCTTGGTCGTGCAAAGGTGATCAACCCAGGGGTGAAGCTTGTCCCACATGTGCATATCAAAAAATTCAAGCATTAGTGACTATGTATCTATGAAAAAGAACCCAAAAATTACATATTTCAAAAACTAAAAAACATTTAAATATCAAAAAGGTCTAGAAATACATTTTCTTACCAAGTGCACTCTAGTGCATGTCGAGGGTAGGACAAGATATGGGTATTTAATTAAGGTAGTTCCTTCATAATCATATAGAGAATATAGAATATATATAATATAACTTAGTGATAGGGAGAAGGGAATAATATAGAGAATATAAGCTTTTTCCGAACTTAGGAGGATGTATTTAGACACCTAGGGATATGAGAAGTTAGGAATTTTTTCTAATAATTGACCCCTATCCAACTCAGGAACAAGTGGGTCAAACTGATCTCCTTGGGAGTGACCTATTCAAGAATTTTGACCTCCATTGCTCCCATGCCAAATTCATGTATGGTACTCAAGTGTTAATTTTTCACATTGCAATGGAGTGATGGGTGTCAGGATGACAGGCCTATGGGAGTGATGGGATGGTAAAATTTCACAATCAAGGAGGGAGAAGGATGCATTCTATTGTAGCTCCTAGAGACAGTCTTGAGTTGCATGAGACCAGTGCCTAGGACACCTTAATAATAGGATTTCTTCTTGGATTAACTTTCACTTTGGGGGGGACCTCCCCAAATATAACCTTTGTGAGATTTATTTACTTGGTGGTTCTAGATAACAATGGGAGTAGAGAAATGGTGTTAACTCTGATTGTATGCTGGATATAACTCAAAATGGGCCCGAGGCCATTATGAAGCTCATTTGTTGTAAATGGGCCAGATATAAAACCAATAAATATACTTTAGAGATAAAAGAGGGTGACCGCTTAGATGAACGGGGGAGGAGAGTCAGAGGGAGGCAGGCTTACTGAGAGGTATGAATCTACCCTACGCAAAATTAAAGAAGAAAACAGTCATGATAAGGTTTATGAAACAAAAATCCTGTGTCAAGCCTAATTAAGGTGACCAAGTGACTAACTTATGAGTACCATTTCCAAGTAAATTCATTTATTAAACACTAGTGACCAACATCTCGAACACATGATAATTGAAGAAACATTTGGCGAAATTGAATAAGAAAATTAAACAAATATACAGAAGAGGCATACATACTGCTCAAAATCCTAGTTGGAATCCATTTTCAATAAATCGTTATTATATTATCTTCTCAAAACATCTCTTCTAGATATGCATTAAGAGATTATCCCAGACATTACAAAATGTGTTATACCGAATGTGAACTTATAACTTCCATAGAAATCATAACCCTTCTTTCATCTATGAACCCCCTACATATAGAGTTCACCTTGAGGGTTTAAGATCAAATAATCATTCCTAATCGGCCCACACATGTGAATATCAAAATATCCTAACCAACTAGTAGAGCGTGCATCAAGCAATCACTCCTGCAAACAAAAAATCAAACAGTATCGGGTGAAATCGACATTTCACCAGTAAAGCATCATAATCAAACAATAAAAGAGAAAGCATAGTTGGCCACGGAGGTTAGGTCCTGGAATCTTCAAAATGGGGTGGCGAGGAGTGGTTGTGAACAAGTGGGCAGTCTGGCTTCCACCACTTGATTCCACCTACTGTCGGAAATCTCCACTCCCTGGTTCTCATGATTTCCACTAACATTTATGGAATGGTCAGTTGTGTTGCATGTGCCTCGCTCTTTAGCGGAGATGAAGGGAGGATGGTAGAAGCAATGGTGGAGTTAGCAGGATGATTGTTGAGCCTCAAATTTGTACTCTCCTTCACCTCATTTTACCTCATTTTCCCTTGTCCTTTTCTATTTTAAACCCAATTGATCAATAAAAATAGTTAAAATTACTTCTATAATGGTTTACATGACTGACTTGTTGAATTTTGTGATTGTTGCCATTGTTAAGCATTTTGACCGGAACTAGCTGCAGAATGCAGGCATTCCGTAGCTAACCGGCGATTCTGCAGCTACCTTTATGTTTGAGTATGTTCCATGTGGCCTCTTGAGGAAAAACGCATATGGGCATGATCCACGTTGTGCCTACATGGTGTGTTGCTCATCATGGAAGAGGAAATGAATTATGGGTACGGTTATGCATGTGGGAACACATTTGTGAAGGACGACTCCTACTAGGACTGTCTCAGTCCAAGTGTCTTTTCTCCTTCACGCAGCCACCTCAAAGACTCCTAAGATGATTTGGATAAGGAAAGACATCATTCCTAAATTATTGTAATTATTGTTACTTGCATTTACTTTATAAACTCTTGAGTAGGCCGAGAGCTTAGTTAGAAATTTTGTATTAGATTTGCTGCTAGATTTTGTGAAAACTCTGTGTTACGTCTTTGAAGACACGGAGCATTATGTTCAAACTATTGCATCGTTAATGGAGCAGACAAAATTATCTTGAAGGCGTGATTTAATTTTGAAGTTGAATGCCGTCAAGTGGTAGAGGGCCCCTGCCCCTTGAACGGATTTCTTTTGCGTAAACTAGATAAGTTTTTCCTAGCTGTCTTTACGTTCTGCATTTGAATTAGTAGTTGTTTTGTTTTCTATACTGTAGTCGTAATCATTCCAGTTCTTCCACAAGAATACACTTTGCCAATAAATTAAAATGATGAATGTTTAAATGACTATGGTATTGTAGGATAGGAGTTAAACTTGTATTTGTTTTTAACTAGCTACTGTAGTCATATTCGTTCCAGTTCTTCCACAAGAAGACACTTTGCCAATAAATTAAAATGATGAATGTTTAATGACTATGGTACTGTAGGATAGGAGTTGTATTTGTTTTTAATTAGATACTGTAGTTATATTCATTTCAGTTCTTTCACAAGAAGACATTCTTCCAACAGATCATAACAACGAATGATGAATAGCTATAGTATCATAGGAATTAGTTGTAGTTTTTAGTCTTCACTATCACAGTTGCACTCGTCCTAATCACTCTTCCACAAGAAGAAATCCTTCCAAGACATCCTTAAGAAGTTCAAGATATGACTGTGATGTGACAACTTAGTTTCATTTGCTTTCAGTTCATTTGCTTTCAATTGCATACAAGTCCACAGTCAAAAAATTGTTCTACCTCTTCTACAAGAAGGAACTTTTCCAAAATATCACTCATGATGAACAAACCGATTGTGTAACTTCATAGAATAGTGCATGATAATTAGAATGCTCCGGAGTTTCATTTTGCATTTAATTCATGTCCAGCTACTTCGTTTCAAAGCTTGATGATGGCTTATGGTTTAACATTTTTCTAGTTTAGAAGCATCTTAAGCTCATGTTTAAATCAATTCATTGCACTTACATCTCATAGTCACATTGTCACCCTTTGCACAATAGATCACTTTAGTTGATAGGATTCATAAGACAGCCTTCATTATTTACAAATATCTTTTTGTTCTGAAAACCATCAGTGATCCATAACCTTAGGAACAGAAGATAACATCATTTCAAGGTCTGAAATATCTCTGCAAATCCATCACCATAAATAGAGCTCTTCCTCAACAGAACTACCCTGAAAAGAAACCAATAACTCTTGGAGTATAGACTCTGACCTTCAACTGAAATTGCAGAATAGAACTAGGAATTAGTCATGAAATATATGAGCTTAGAATAGAATGTTGCATCATGATTAATGTCTAACTGTCTAGTTAGAAAACTTGCATATTTAGTGATCATTTCTCAAAGTCTAGTTTGTGTCATTTGTTTAAGAAGTCATCATCAAGCTCTTGTTTCTATTCGGTTATAGTTTAAATGTTGCTTCAGTACTTTTGATTACATTTGCCATTCCATACATTAGGCTCAACTGTGTTTTTGACCACCAATTTCTTTTCATTAGTTTCCTAGGCACTTTCATTGTAAACACAAAACTTCAAAATACCAAAAACATCATAAATCAACATAAAAGACCAAAACATCACAAAATAATACACACAACACACTAGGAAACAAGCACCTAGGTACATATGGTACATTTCACTTCAGCAGTTTACAAATCCTGGTTGACAATTAAATGAACTCAGTTTAGGAGACTAGATTGAGACACAACATTTAAAATGTTGTGTCTCAATCTCGATCCTCCCCTGGCAGCCAGTTCATTTGATTGAGTCAACCGGATTTGTCAAGAAGCTAGCGAGAGGTGAGAAATGCCACCACCATATATTTTCCCTGGAATTGCTGGACCACAAGATGCGAGGTTGTCAATCAGCTCGAAAGTATTTTGTGATGTTTGATACATGTTGTTTATGATATTTTATTAGTTTTGTTTCCGGCGAGGATACTTTTTAGGAAAATAATGAAAAGAAATTGGTGGTCAAAAACACAGTTGAGCCTAATGTATGGAATGGCAAATGTAATCAAAAATACTGAAGCAACATCTAAACTATGACTGAATAGAAACAAGAGCTTAATGATGACTTCTTAAACAAATGACACAAACTAGACTTTGAGAAATGATCACTAAATA
>CM076571.1:460319542-460464513 GCA_034641835.2 Pinus albicaulis
TGATCCAAGTGGATATCGGTGGCCTCCCACCTATTCCATTTGGACCCGCAACATCAATTCTTTCAGTTTTTCAGCTTCAGCACAACTTACTATTTATAGCAGGTTTTCGGGTACTGCACACCCGGAGCCATTTTGGGGCATTAATAATCCAGGTGGATATTGGTGGCCACCCATCTAGTCCATTTGAACCCCCACCAGCAGTTATTTCAGTTTGTAAGTTTCGGCACAACTTACTATTTTTAGCAGTTTTTCGGGTCCTGAACTTCCGGAGCCGTTTTGAGGCCCTAAACGACGTTTTTTGGGTATGAAAGCGCCAGCGAAGTTGCTGATCAAATTCGTCCCGACAGCTATAGTCCTCAGATAGATCTTTCTAACGAGCTATTGTGCGCGTCAAACGGAGATCGGATGCCAAAGTTACGCCCCCGGGAAGTTGAACCACCAATTTACCTAAACGGGCGCCCACAGTTTTGGCGCTTCATCTCCTACGGTTAGGGTTTTGGATGTTTCGGATTCTACATTGTTTCTCAACAATAAATAGGCCCTCGAGCCTCATTGTAAGACAGTTCAGGGGGTTGGGAGGCGATACATCTCTTCTCAGAGATAAGCGCTACCAGTGCCCTAGCTCCTTATTTCCATTATGTCCGTAATAGGCCTCGCGAGCCTCAATGTAACACAAGCCGGGTGCCCGTAGCCGCCACACTCCTTCTCGTAGATACGCTACCACACTCTAGCTTGTTTCCATTACTTTGTGTTTATTGCAACATATTCTTTTATTAATAAAATGAAGCATTATTTCCGCTCGTCTCTCTATATCTATACAGACTTTATTCTCGTTGCGTTCCCGCATAAAATCCGGATCAGTGGTATCAGAGCGGGTCTGCTCTTTCTCTGTTTTTCTCTTCATGTCCCCAACGCGGCCAGGGTATAAGGAGTTCAACCTCGCAACCCCGACGACCCCCCATGGCGGAAGGAAAGAAAGACGAGGGAGCAGGAGATCCTATAAAAATCTTGTTCGAGGATGCCCTCGAGAAATAGAGGAACGCGATGATGGACAAAATTTTTTTCGCATCCCAATGGTCACACGGTGGCACATCTACATCCAAAGACGGTCGCCAACACTAAGTTCAACGAAATTCCCCCCCATGGAGGAACTTAACGCAATGGAGACCATTGTTTCCTAAGGAGGATGAATGATAACTATGCAGATATGCAAATTTCCACCTATCCTCCATCTGGACCTCAAAGATCAATTCTTTCAGCACTTTTCAAAGACAGCCTACTATTTATAGCAGGCCTGTCCCGTACACTGAGCCGTTTTGGGGCATTAATAATCCAGGTGGATATTGGTGGCCACCCATCGAGTCCATTTGAACCCCCACCATCAGTTATTTCGGTTTGTAAGTTTCGGCACAACTTACTATTTTTAGCAGTTTTTCGGGTCCTGAACTTCCGGAGCCGTTTTGAGGCCCTAAACGACGTTTTTTGGGTATGAAAGCGCCAGCGAATTTGCTGATCAAATTCGTCCCGACAGCTATAGTCCTCGGATAGATCTTTCTAACGAGCTATTGTGCGTGTCAAACGGAGATCGGATGCCAAAGTTACGCCCCCGGGAAGTTGAACCACCAATTTACCCAAACGGGCGCCCACAGTTTTGGCGCCTCATCTCCTACAGTTAGGTTTTTGGACGTTTTGGATTCTACATTGTTTCTCAACAATAAATAAGCCCTCGAGCCTATCAGAAGACTCAGGGATCGAGCGATACATCTCTTCTCGTAGACCTCTCCAACAAGCATCTCTAGCTCTGGTAGCTCGATTATGTCCGTAATAGGTCACAGCCTCAATGTAACACGCTTCGAGGCCCGTCGTAGTCGCCACACCTCTTTCCTCGAGATACGCTACCACGCTAAGGGAGCTCATTTCCATTACTTTGTAAGCTTATTGCAGCCATTCTTTATTAATAAAATGAAGCATTATTTCTCCACGATTCTATGTTTATGGTTATATCTCAGACTCAAGGCGCTCCCGCATAAAATCCCATCGCATTGGATTGGAATTTGTATCATTAAGTTAGTAAACTATGCATATAAAAAAATCATCAAAAACATCAAAGAAAACATCATAAGGATAACATGTACAAGTGAACAACATCATAACCGTCATATATATAGCATAGATCCAAAATCATTTTTTACATCATAAACATTTTGGGTACATAAGTCAAAATTGTGCGCTTGAGGCCCCGACTCATAAGCCACTACATATACCAAAATATCATCCAAGAACAATAACCTGATAACTTAATCCTCCTCATGTGAGTGATAGCATAACACGACACATAATATACGCCAAAGGAGGCCATGACAATGAGCAGAGTGAATCCCTATGGTGTGTCTTTGTATGTTTGGAGGTATTTCATCGATTTATAAAGGTTGAATACCCAATGTCAATCCCTTAACATTGGACATGAACTCATGCAACTCATCATGATCCTCCCTCTCCTTCTCATTGGATGCTTCACACCCATCCTACACAATAGATGTTCCTTGGTCGTGCAAAGGTGATCAACCCAGGGGTGAAGCTTGTCCCACATGTGCATATCAAAAAATTCAAGCATTAGTGACTATGTATCTATGAAAAAGAACCCAAAAATTACATATTTCAAAAACTAAAAAACATTTAAATATCAAAAAGGTCTAGAAATACATTTTCTTACCAAGTGCACTCTAGTGCATGTCGAGGGTAGGACAAGATATGGGTATTTAATTAAGGTAGTTCCTTCATAATCATATAGAGAATATAGAATATATATAATATAACTTAGTGATAGGGAGAAGGGAATAATATAGAGAATATAAGCTTTTTCCGAACTTAGGAGGATGTATTTAGACACCTAGGGATATGAGAAGTTAGGAATTTTTTCTAATAATTGACCGCGGGATGAATGGGGGAGGAGAGTCAGAGGGAGGCAGACTTACTAAGAGGTAAGAATCCTCCCTTCACAAACTTAAAGAAGAAAATGGTCATGATAAGGTTTATGAAACAGAAATCATGTGTCGAGCCTAATTAAGGTGACCAAGTGACTAACTTATGAGTACCATTTCCAGGTAAATTCATTTATTAAACACTAGTGACCAGCATTTCGAACACATGATAATTGAATAAACATTTGGTGAAACTGAATAAGAAAATTAAACAAATATACATAAGAGGCATACATATTGATCAAAAGCCCAGTTGGAATCCATTTGCAACAAATCATTATTATATTATCTTCTCAAAATATCTCTTCCAGATATGCATTAAGAGCTTATCCCAGACATTACAAAATGTGAACTTTTAACCTCCATAGAAATCAGAACCATTTTTTTCTTCACTGAGTTCGCTCTTTATAATTTTTACAATGGAGCTCATCAGCCAGATATTTCTCAGATGGATATTCCTTCTTGATCCTACTGTTTCCTATCAAAATATCCTAACCAACTAGTAGAGCGTGCATCAAGCAATCACTCTCAAAACAAAAATCAAACAAGATTTGGTGAAAACGACATTTCACAAGAAAGCAATCATAATCAAACAATAAAAGAGAAATCATAAGTGGTCAATGCAGGTCGGTCCCGGGAATCTTCAAATGGGGTGGCGAGGAGTGGTTGTAGAACAAGGGGCGCGTCCGGCTTCCACCACTTGATTCCACCTATCGTCGGAAATCTCCACTCCCCTGTTCTCATGATTTCCACTAATAGTTATGGAATGGTGTTGTGCTGCACGTGCTCGCTCTTAGCGTAGATGAAGGGAGGATGCACGTGGGCGATGGTGGAGTTAGCTGGATGATTAACATTGAAAAGAGTGGGACGAAGGCCATGGAAGGGCTATTGATTATGTGGCAGGGAGGTGGGGCCCAAGCTCATATCACAAATCGCAATCAGAGCTTTTTTTATGGGAAAGTGGAGGGTAAATGTTATACTTTGCAAAGAGCAGAGTGCGATTGCAGTGAGTGAAAGATGACGTGGCATGACGGAGGTGGGGCCACCCACATATCGCAAATCGCAAGCGGAGCTTTTGTTATGGGAAATCAGAGGGTAAATTTTATACTATGCAAAGAGTAGAGTGCGATTGCAGTGAATGGAAGATGACGTGGTATGACGGAGGTGGGGTCGCCCGCATATCGCAAATCGCAATCAAAGATTTTTGTATGGGAAAGCAGAGGGTAAATTTTATACTCTGCAAAGAGCAGAGTGTGATTGTGGTGAGTGGAAGATGATGTGGTATGACGGATGTGGGGCCACCTGCATATCACAAATTGCAATCAGAACTTTTGTTATGGGACAGCAGAGGGTAAATTTTATACTCTGCGAAGAGCGGAGTGCAATTGCGGTGAGTGGAAGATGACGTGGTATGACGGAGGTGGGGTTGCCCGAATATCACAAATCGCAAGGTTTAACCTATGAGTGGCGAAGAGTAAATGGTATGATATGCGATGTGTGAAGTGCAACGAGCAGAAAGGTTGGTGATGCAAAAAGGTAAGTGATAAGAGCTCTTTCTTCTTTTGGTTGCACAGGTGTTCGCCTGACCTGCACTTGGAGTGTTTGGCTTTCACTTCAGACATTCCCGCTCTTCATTTTCTTAGCTTCCCATGTTGCCTTATCGCTCCTGGAAACCACAAACCAACATTTCCTTATAGGGGCCACTTCTCCACCTTTTGTGCAGTCACAGGCCAACACATTCAATCCAAAAATTTAGGAGGTTAAGCTAGGGTCTCTCCATCTAACATAAGGTTGAAAATGGGTTATAAAAACAAGGAATATAAGAATACAATTTTAATTTTAGGAGGTAAGCTATCAAGTTGTGTATCTCTTTAGAAGAGTTGGGGTTGATGGTGAAGTACCCTGGAGGAATTTGCAAGGATATCTGAAGGCATTTGTGATTTCTTAGTGTGAAAAGAGTGGATAAGGTGAGGAAAAAGTCTATTTTTTGAATTGGACTAGAAGAAAGGGTTATAGCATGAGGGCCAATAATAAACTGACGAGAGAAAAGCAAGAATATGGTAGCCATAATTGAAAATAGGAGGGATCCTATTAGGCATTGCAAACATTGTGATGTGGATTGGCATATGGAAGAGAAGTTCTGGAAAATTAAACCAAACTGTCCAAGAAAGAAAATGTAGTTGTCGAGACAAAAGACGAAGTGGTAGAAAGAACCTTTGATTTGGATGAAGCCATAGTTTTCACCACATTGTAGCAACCAAATGTGAGTGGAGGTAAACATGCACCATTCCAAATAAAAGTTCAAGTGAAGAACTAGTGAATGCACTATTTGATAGCGTTTCTCAATGTAGTTTAATTTATGAAACGTTAATTCATGAGCTTGGTCAAGAAACTTATGATCTAGTGCTACCAACTTTACTAGATTGGTTGAAAGGGAAATCTTTGTTGAGAATCACACAAAGATGTAAAATCAAGTTTGGCATTAATGCTAGCTATGTTGATGAAATAGTATGTGAAGTTGCAAGATTAAATCCCTATGGAGTGATGTGTGTTATGCCTTACTTGTGGGATAAGAATGTTACTTTATACAAGAGAGAAAACTAATATAAATTGGTTAAGGGTGGCAAGGCCTACCTCGAGAGAGAGAGAATAGCTCTTCTAGAAGCAAAATAGGGATGAAAAAGTGAGAAACAAGAAAATTTTGTTAGTGGTGGAATGACAAATATAAATAAGAAAATGTAGGCTATGTGCTTCCATCTCCTAGATGGTCTAGCTTTTGGGGACCAAAAGCCTACAAATGGGGAGGTGTGATTCGAATGGGATCCTCACCCAAAAAACTCTTTATAAACTTTGTAATAAGCATTTAATTATTTTTTGCAAAGTTGAGCATGGAATGGATTAAAGAGGAGGAAATGAAGAAGAGCATGTAATGGAACAAAGAGGAGAAAATGAAGAAGGGCAGTAGCAGAGATGAAAGCTCAAAAAATAAGTTTGCTTGATGATCAAAGGAGAAGAAGAAAATTAGCATATCCCACGAAGAGTGAAGATTGTTTTTGAGAAAGACCATCTACAAATTAACTGCTAGTGGGTAAACAATACACTAAATATGTTTATAACTCACCATTTTGTGATCATTTTCTTTCTTAATAAAAATCCTCTAGAACCTAGTTTTCCAATTTGGATTTCTATTGTAAAGAGAACCTTTATTGTCTCATGGTGTTAATGGTTGTGTATACTTGATATAGTTTTGGTTTTAATCTATTCTCACGCTCTATGTAAACCATGAGAATTATAATAGAGATACATAATAATCCTAGCTATATTCATTGGTTTAAATGACTGCTTGGGTGATGGAATTGGATGTGTATTGTTGGTTCATTGTTCAAGCTCATTCTACAACCAATCTTGCAATTAATTTTTGTTGGGTGCTTATTATTTTGTGACGGGTTTATGTTCACCAATTTAAATGATTGCTTGGGTATTGGAATTGGATGTGTATTGTTGATTCACTGTTCAACTACATTCTACAACCAATCTTGTAATTAATAATTGTTGGGTGTTCATTATTTTGTGATGTATTTTTATGAGTATACAAAATTTCTGTTAGGTGCCCGTGATTTGGTAGATTGACGGACCAAATGACGAAGTAACATCAACCCAATATTTGGAGCCTTAGGACCTAGCCTTCCTGGACTCAGAGAGGGCTCTCTCTAATGAAGCGAAGGATGTGAGCTTGTTCGCTTAGTTTGTTTAGATTTTAGGCTAGTTGTTAAGTGTGTTTATTTGTTTGTTTTTTAGTTGTTTGGGGAAAAATTGATCAAGTGGATCAAAATAGAACAATAAAATGAGATAAATTGGGCTATGGGGTCAAAAGCAAGCCAAGGATGTCAAGACAATGGGTAGGGTGTACTGTAGGGCCGATTTAGTATAGCGAATGGATATTCCAGGTGGTTTATGAAGCAAAATGAACATCAAGTTGGTGCAAGACAAGAGGATCTTAAGCATAAATAGTTTAAACAGAAAGTATTCATGTGGTAGGGCTAACCATTAATCACTATGAATCCAACTCAAACTGATAGATGCATAAAATAAACATTCAGGTGACGCATAGAGGTATAAGACCCTCTAACTGTGGGAAAGTCACCTTCAGTGGTTGAGAACATATGTAAGACAAACCAATAGCTCAAAATGTGGAAAGGAAACTCCTAAGCAACACATTCAATCTGATGAGAACTTTGAAATAAGTCTGCAAGTATAGGCAGAGGGCAAGATCGAAACAAAACCTCTCTGATTTAAACCTAGACAGTCAATACTTCAAAGGAGATTTCTTTAATGAGGTTTAAACAGCTATTAGTAAGCAGGGCATACCATGAATCAAACAAGATAGCATGTCATATTAATCATTAAGGAAATAAATAACAAGTTCTTAGTGGACCAAAGGGAAATTAAGAATCCTTTGACATGACTAAGAAAGATGAAAACATAGAAGCTGTAATGAATCAGGGAATTTGATGAGCCTCCATGGGCATACCTCAAACTATTCTTTACTGACCTATAGTAAGAAAGAAGCATGGATACATATGTGAAAAACTAAGAAAAAATAACTGAAAAGAAGTACAATACCATTTACCAAGCCATGGAATCCTGCACATAGATCCTCTCCATCATCTAGGCAAGCAAGTCAAGTTATTCACTCCTTAAACTAGTTTGATCATCAAAACTCATAACATATATTGCTCTAAGTTTAGTCAAGTTCTTAAGGTCTTCAAAGTCCATCTTTTTTATCAACTCTTCAACCAAAAATATTACAATGATTCTCCATGAGTTATATAGGAGAATGAGAAGATAAGCTTCACAAAACTTACTAGAAGCTCATAGGCTAAAAACTAATATCTGATTTTGTCCTTGAGGATTTGCAAAGCCCAAGGCACAAAATATCTTCAAAATATCTATAAAATTATTAAAAGGAAAAAAATATTGACTTTTCATTACTGGCAATGGCTAAAAAATGCCTAACGCACATTTGGATAAGCCACTACAGAAAACTGCCTTTTTGCCAAAATGCTATAGGAACGTAGCAGCAGAAAATTCCCTGTTTTGCAGACAACATTTGAGGGGCCTCCCGATGTCAAAACGAGACTTGTGATGGCTCGTTGGAAAGCCCTGGATGTCTAATTTATGAAAATACTTTATTTTTCTCAAACTGATCAGTGAAAGTATGTCAAAAACTGAACTGAGTGAAAAAACCCAGAAACGTAGCCTTTCTTGATATGCGAGGCAGAAAGTCAAAAAATCACTTTTCTTCACCTCTTTGGGGAATCAAAACACATCCTTTGGATCTGAAATTTTCTACGTAGATTCCCTTGAATTTATTCCATCCAACCAAATGAGTTTCATGAGCTGAGGATGCTCCTAGCACCCATGGCAGCTCCTTGAAAAATGTGCAATTAGGCGCAAAAATGTCAAAAAAACAAAATCTTGTCAAAATTTTCTCAATTTTGGTGAGCAATCCCCTCATGGGTTTTCAGAAGCATGTAAATAAGCTGAGGCCAAGATTTTGAGAATTGATGTGCCTTTCTCCACTTTTTCTACTAGGCGCCTTCTTTGTGCAGTTTTGAGTTTTTCTTGTGCAACCTTCAATTTCTTTCGGGTAAATTGATTTAGCTTTTTGTAGTTCCCGGTCATCTTCTTTTGTAGGCTCAAGTCTCTGTTAGCTTTCTCTAACTTATCCTCCAAATGCTTTTTGGCCCTTTCAAGCCATGATTCTTTATCATCCTCAATTTCTTGGGTTAGAAAATGAGTGAGAGGATAAGGTCGGACAAGGGCTGCCTCTTCTTCTTTATTTTTCTCCAAATCTCTCTTAAGACCCATAGTCCTAGGCCTCTTTCTCATTGGCTACTCTTCTTCTTCAGTATCATTGAATTCACCCATAAGCTCTTCAAGCTCGACTTGTGCTTTGGAGGCTTCCCTTTGGTACTTGAAAGCCCGGGCCTCAAAAACTGCCATTTGACCACTCATTTGTTTGTTTTGCATCTATAGAACATGTATGAAGTCTTTTAAGCTTTCTAGATCAGCTTGTAGGCCATGAATTTGGTCTTCTCTGTTTCGCAAAAGAGCCTCAAGGATTCTAGCTTCGTTATCACTATCATTAATGTCTATCTATATGATATCAAATTCTGTTTCCTTTTCATGACTACTCTCCTCTTTTTCTTTCCCCTTGCCTTGGATAGGCTTCTTGGTCCTCTTCCTCTTTGGTAATTCAACAATGCTCTTCTTAGGCAATTTTCCTCTACTCCTTAGCGCTCTTGTGACATTGCTAGTCACTTCTAGAGTGGTCTTCTTCTTTGCTGATCTAGTGTTTCTAGGCTTAGCTACTTTTGGAGGAAGAGTCATGGCCTCTTGCCTAGGAGAGGCAGCTAGCACATGCTCAACTTGGTCTGTTACCTTGCTGCTTCCATCATCATCTTTGTCACTGTTTTCTTCTGTTTGAAGATTGCCATGTTTGTCTTTATCATCACTATGCTCATGGTCACTGATTGGTCCTTTTGCTCCATGTTGCCCTCTTTGAAAGGCTCACTGTTTGGTGTTCGATTGTCATCATCATTACTTGCTTGAGGGTTGTCTTGCTTCTCATCATAAGTGTCATTTTGAGGACTGTCATGACCCTCATCATAAGTGTCTTTTGGAGGATTGTCATGACCCTCATCATCACTATTTTGGATGCCACTTTATAAGTTTTCTTGAGGGCTGCCTTGTTCATCTCTGTCCTTGTTTTCTTCATGATTGTTGTGCTCTTTACCTTCACTATTTTGTGCCTCATTACCATCACTCTTTTGTGCCTCATTACCATCATGCTCACTGCTTTTTTGGCTGCCATCATGTTCCTCTTCATGACTAGTTTGTCTTTTGTCACTTTGCTCTTCTTCACTACTAGTTTGCCTCTTCTCTTCTTCACTCTCAATCATAGGAGATTTTTGACTTTTAGGAGTTGGATTTACTAGAAGAAGGAGAAACATGATGAGTGGATGGTGAGGAAGGCGCATGAGATGAATATGCAATGGAAAAATTAGGATTGGAGATGAAAGAGTCCCAAGAAACTCCCTTTTTCTCAAGTTGATGGAGGATGATGATCTTGATAAGGGAATGATGAAATAGACAAGCTTGTTGTTGAACTGAGGACTTGTTTTGGACAATAGAAGCCATCTTGTCAATGCTTCTATAGAGGAAGAAAGGTAGGTTGAGTAATTTAGTTCTCGTGAAGTGCATAAGAAGCCTGATGTGATAAGAAAAAATCCGGGAAAACCTCCCTTAACATGTGAAATACTTCATGATGATTTTCATGAGAGGGGCATAGCTGGTCAACAAGTGGAAAAAAGGGAAAATAGCTTGGCAAGCATCCCGATGGTCTGGTTTTAGGAAGGTTTTGTAGTGATCTAGTGATTCAGATCTAGGTATGTTTGCTTGAACCACGTTTCTCTGATATAGGGGATCTTGGTAGCTTTGGAGATAGCCCTAGGAGAGAGTTTGAAATCCAGACCTGCTAGATGGACATGCTTCCCTTGCAGCCTTAAAGCAAACAAATGTGTCAAAGGAAGGTGACTTTTTACTTCTTGGACCTTTTGGCAAAATTCCAAGCACCCTACTTCATGAAAATTGAAGAGTACTGAAGGAGATTCATTCACTTCCTGAGTTGTAATAGGCTCATACCTATTGTGATACCCACTCTTGTTGTCTTTCTTTGGAGGAATTTTGCTTCTGATACCCTTTACTAACTTACCAAGACAAACTGTTTCAAATGATCACTGAAATAGGTTCTCAACCAAAAACACCTTCTCCTCCTTGCAAATCACTATTTTTCATTGAGGCTAGCAAACAAGTATTTGTTAAATGAAAACAATTTTACTTCTTCAGCACTGTGTTTGAGAAAAGAGGCCTTTTACAAGATATGTATGTGGTTTTTTTAAGAGAAGTCTCCTTTTTTTTTTGGCACAAAAACTCTTTCTCCTCAATTACTGTTTTTACCCTCTGCTATTCACAGCAAGAATATCTCCTTTAAACTGACAAAAGCCCTTATCTTTTGTCACTGTCTCTCTGTGGTTTTGATAAACATGGAGCTCTTTGAAATCACTGTTTTTTAAAAGACTCCTTCAAACTGATTAAAAGACCTTCAAATGAAACTCTGTTTTTCTTTTAGAGACTATGCAAATCCTCAATTATTCACAGCACAAAAAGACCTCCTTTAAGCTGACAAAAATCCCTTCTAATCAAACTCTAGTTTTTTTTTTAGAGACTGTGTGAATCCTCAATTATTCATAGAAAGAAAACCCTTTTAAAATGACACACTAACTCTCCTCCTATTCACTGTTTCTATCCTTTGTTGTTCATAGTAAGAAAATATCCTTTAAACCGTCAAAGACCTTGTCCTTTATCATTGTCTCCATTTGATGTCTTTAGCATGCAAGTTTTCCTTTTTTGATGAAGTTTAATTTGCTTTCTTTAGGCACACAATGTTCTCCTCTGTTTTCTAAACAGGTCTTTGCAAACAAGCAGACTTCTAGTAAAACTATGATTATCCTCTTATCTTCAATCACTGCTTTCCTATGAAATTTGTTATCAAACCCTCCCTCAAACTAAAAAATTGGCTAAGAGATAGTAAATACCTTTAGAAAAGTCTCTTGATGTGTTTGGAAGTGACTTCTTTGTTGAAAAACCTGACCTTGGCACCTTGGTTCTTGATGACTCAGGCTGATAGTATGCGGCGCTCTAAGGTCACATGGGTGGCCCGAGGAAGACGAAAACAGCACAGAGGATGAAAAAGGCGAATTCAAGGGCTAAATGTGAAGGATGGAAATGATTAGAGTATAAGGTAGGTGATAGGGGCTATTTACACGCCTTTATGGCTTGGAAAAAGGCAAATAACACACGGGCACTGGCGTTCAGATAGTGGCACTGGGCCGTTCAGGAGTGGTCAGGTGCCCGGCACAGGCGTGCCGCGCTATGCTACAGGTGCGTCGCGCTTGTTTAGAAAACCTTCTGATGATCACCTACATGCATGCCGCGCATAAAATTAAACTTAGTATGTTTACTTGGCCTCATTTCTTCTCACCCACGATGTTGGAAAATGGTAAATAAAGTGTTGGTTTTGTGCTCTTATAGGGTAGGAGGGTTCAGACTTTCTTTCCATCTTCTTTGAATTTAAAATGAAAACGTCCCTTTTCTCACTTGTAGCGCTTTTAAAAGTGGTTTCGTGCTTTGTTAAGGGGGTTATTTTTTTTATTTAAAACAAACCCTTTACCTCTCTTAAACAATCCTTTTAATGTTATTATTTCCACTTAATCACAGGTCCTATGAAACTTTCTACAACTGACCCAAGTTACACCATTTGAAAAAGGCTCATAAAAACACTAACTCTGCAGCCTTTAAAACCATCATGTATCTTACTGTTTTCGAAGTGAGAATTTCCTTAAATTGTTTTGGCCTCTGTTGGCTTGCAAAGAGGTGACCATAAAACTTTGCTTGTTATGAAAGGGGCTATCAAACTGTGTTTTTCTTTGATTTGTTAACAAGGGAGGTTATCTCAAAAAACATTATTCCAGCCTTTTTAATGACCTTCAAACCTATTATGAGGCCTTCTACTTATCTGATGATGGAGGTCCTGCAAACCATAAAATCTCATTGATTTCAAAATTGTGACCCTGTAAATTTGAAGAGGCTTATAAAAATATTAGCATTGTAGCCTTCAAAACCCTTATCTATCCGTTGTTTTATGAAGTAATGAAGGTCTTTATACTCTGATTAAAAACATTTCAAAAAGTAAATTTCATGTGTCCTTTAAAACTTTGTCTTTTATCATTTGATGGAGGCAACCTTTGACTGAAAGTGAAATATGGCTTCATGACTCCTTTTAACCCTTTGAATGAGTTGTTTCATGGTGCAAATCTTTTGGAGAGCTGATCCTTTGTTTTTTGTGAAGGAGGCCTATAAACAGTGGAATTTTTCACCCTCTTACAATGTGCCCTCTGTCCTTTGACTAAGCTAGAAGTAACCTTCGGTGCTCTCTCTTCAATCATCACTTGGAGGAATTATTTCTATAACTATAAGAGATTTGTTTAAAAACCAGAATGCCCTTTTTCATATATATGATCATATATATGATCTAGGTGAGATGTCTCTTCATGTTAGTTTTCAGAAGTCATTTTAAAACAAAGCTTGGTCTGCTTCTTTGGCTATTTAGCTGAGGCTTCTCTTAGCTAAAAATTTTACCCTCGGGGTATACTTTGAAGGAGGATTTCATAGATAGAAGAAACAGAGGCCTCTTAGCACTATTGTGTCACTTTTGGCTTTTGATGTGGAAAAGGCCTTTATCCCATAAACTCTTATTGACTCATCAGTGATTTTCAATCTTTCTTACCAAAAGAGACCTTTCTCAAACAAATCACGTAATCCTGCTATGCATCCTCTTTTCATTTTTGGAGGAGGTGGTGCACAATAGCTTCTAAAGTCACTTAAGAGCATGTTGGCCCTCTGCTTGTTTATGAAGGAGGCCACAACAATGTCTTCCTAACCATCTACTTTTTTGAAGGAGGTTCTCATTACTGTGTTTCTAACCCTCTTCTCTTTTAGGGAGGTCATATTTAACATAGGATCTACATCTATTTCAAATTACTGTATCTGGCTTTATATGGTTGTTTTAAGAGTGCCAATAGGAAACAAAGTAGAAATTGACATTCACTATTGATAAAATCACTTGAAAATCATGTCCTCTTGCTTTATGAGGCTTTGTCTGAGATGTATATTCTTTTTTTAAAATATCACTGAGAACACTGGATTAGAAACCAAGTGATTTTTATATGGAGAATGTTTACTGCCAAAGTATCATTGAACTGTCTTTTCCCCTGACTGTGTTGTCAAAGGTTTATTGAAATTGCCTTTGCCTACTTTCCAAAACCCAGTTTCAATGTAAGATAAGAAGCAGTTCTCTTCTCATTCCCTACATAATGATGCTCTTTGGAAGATTATGTAGTACTGCTGATCAGCATTACTCAGTCCTTGTTATTCATTTTGACTTGATGAGTGATCTCTGTTCCTCAAACAGCCTTTAGGTTTATACATGTACACTTGCTGCTCTCATTTTATAACTCTTCACCTAATCATTAATGGAAAATATTTCCGACAAGGGGAACCTGCTTGAACTTGCCCTTTTTTGCCCTCCTTTGTATACTGATTATCATTTAATTACACCCCTACAGAGATGTAAAAACATATGACTTTGAACCTTGGAGAGCCCCTTTGGTGTTTCAAGGAGATTATGCCTAAGCTAAGCATACTTCATCAGATAGTGAACATCCTTATCTTTTCCTGATCTGGATCTTTGTGAACTTTTTCTGACATGAAACAAAGTGACCTCTTAGTGGTGTGTGACCTATGGATAGAACAATGCTTTCTTTTGCAGAAAAGTAACTAGTTCATGGTTGACTAGTACTAGACAGAGGTTTTTTGGCCTAGAATATCTTAGCCAAGGAAGAAGTCCCTAAACACCACTATTTAAATTGGGCATAATGTTTGACCAATTTTGAGTGTTTTCTTAGGCATGATTAGATTTTTAAATGACAAGATGACCAGGGATAAAAATGCAGACACTTTTTCAACCTTTGGATGGTGAATGGCATGAGAAATAAGGGTAAATGATAGCAAATAATTTATAGCTATGACAACTATACACATGGTTACTTTGCTGAAACCATATAGGACTTGTCAACTCGGGTTTTTTCTCATCATAGGCTGACAAGAAGGGATAGGAGGAAAAAAATTGTTTTGGGGTGTTTTCTAGATGAAAAATTGACAATTTAGAGATCAGCATCTAAAAAACTTAGCTAAAGAAACTAGTCATCAATAACAGGTAAAAATACTGATGACTAACAATGGCTCCACTTGGGGAGGGCAGCTCCTTTTCAGGAGGTGTCTAGAATTGTAGATCTCGAGCTTGTGAAGACCAGTGCCTTATCCATTGGCACGAAATTCTTCCTTTCTTGATGCTATTTGTAAAAATTGACAACATGATTAGCATCAAAGTCATCCCTACCTACCCAGCTATAATTCCTAACATTTTTTTTTCTTTTAGGTGCATTTGGACTAGCAACCCTTTGACATGATATTTTTTGAAAAAAGAAAAACTATCTAATGCTACACTTATATCTTTCGGGAGTTCATATTAAACTGATGAACTCCTTTGTTTCTCTACCTATATTATGATCAACTGTCAAGATTAAGCTATTTGACAGGATTTCATTCACTAGTCTAAGCATGAAATTGAAAAATGATCAAATTAGGATTAGACCGTCTGATTTGTCATGCGTTTGTGGCATAAAAACAAGTTGCACACAAAAATTATTTATGTACAAGATGAAACTTAGAAAAATCAGGGTCAAGATATACAAATTGTTTTTCATCCTTGTTTTTCTCTTTGGTTCTGTTTTGACCGTGTGGAACCAACATTCTTTTGCTAATCTACTTTCTTTGACAAGTCAAGCTTACACAATTTGACCATCATCTCTCTCACTAACTTATCAGCAATAAATTTAAAACATGTTCAATTATGATTAGGCTAGATAAATGAACAAGATATATTTCGAGCACTAGTAGTGGCATTTAGGCTTGCACACTTTCAGCATGACTGTTTTTTGAACATGGGGCTTTTCATGGTGTTTTCAAACCGCCCTCTTTTTCTACCTTTCTACTATTTTTGTATTTTATGTTTTTTGATTTATTTCTTCAAGCAATGGTATGTACAATGATTGAAAAAAACTGAAACTAGAACTCCTGAAAACAGTGAAACTTGAGCATCTTATCTTCATAAGGATCTCTTGATGCTCTTGGTCCACTCAGCTCTTGAAAAGAAAAGTTTGGAAAATTTTCTCTTGTAAGCATAACATAAGGATTCATGCATGAATCTCTAAACAACCCTGTCTCTTCCTACTGTACTTCTTTATACCTTTGATCTCCACTTCTCCTTTTGTTGTACATAATTTTCAAATAATGCAGATATTCTTTGTCATTTTTAAAGCATATGATGACATCATCAAGGTACATCATGACAAGGAAATTCAGAACCGGGAACATAGCTTTCTTGAGGGAATCTTCGATGTTCATTGGTTTTGGACAGATTGGTTTGAACATGAAGTTGCCACTAGTATATTTGAAGAAATCTTTGAGCTGATCTTTTTGAAGTGGAATTATTCGATGGTATCCTGAAAAATTATTACTCAAAACCACATGATTATGAAACTCCTAGTGTTCTTTATTGAAAGGATGGTATCTAGAGAAGACAACATTTATATGGTGTTTTGTATTCATTTTCCGGCATATGCTTGTACTTTGAAGAATATTGTCTAGTCTTGTATTCCTTAATTTTTGATATAGAGACAAAATCCTAGGTAATTTAAACAGCTCAAGTTTTTTACAATTGTTTTCATCAGCTTCCTTATCATCAAAACTAGTGAACATCTTCTTAGGATTTGTGGAAGCACTAGAAATGGTTAACATTTCATTTGGAGAACTGCAATATTTAGAGGGTGAAGCGCTAAGATATGGCAAGAACATGAGGCTTTCTGGCTTCTGGTTTCCCAAGGTTGTTGTGTTATGCAAATCCATTAGTGGCTTTAAATCAAAAGAGAGTTTCAATTGTGTGATTGATACTTGTATTAGGTTGAGATCACTTTCTTGAGAATTTAAAATGATTACTTATTCCGAAGTATCACTTTCAGTTTCTGGTGAATCAAGTTTTATTTCATCAAAATGCAAGTGTATCTAGTCATGATAATTTTGAGTATCAAATTCATCATACGGAGGTTGGTCTAGCTGCGATACTAAGCTTGAACTGGTTTCAGTTTCACTTGTGTTTTCATCAGTGTCATCTTGCAGGTGTAAGATGAAGGAATCCATGTTTGAATGTATGGAATAAAGAGGTATGTTTTCTGGTTTCTCTTGACTACTGACCATATATTTCATGTGTGATTCACGGTATAATCTTCTTGGTTGGTTGAAAACAAGAATAGTAGCATAAGACATGTCTAATTGAATGTTCCCTTGCCTGGGTTCTAGATAAAAGCATTCCATATTTTGGGGGAATGTCTGCTACCACTATGTCCATAACCAAATGTTTAGCTGGGACTTGTGCCAGACTTACACCCAGGTCTTTGATTAGGCCCAAACATTTGACTCTGCTCGAATCGCAAGTGTACAAGTCTTTGTAAGGTTTGGTTATTTCTAAGCCTAATCTATCAATTATCACTTTAGGCATGAGATTGTGAGAGGCATTGGAATCTAGCATAGCT
This sequence comes from Pinus albicaulis, assembly GCA_034641835.2. Taxonomy (NCBI): domain Eukaryota; kingdom Viridiplantae; phylum Streptophyta; class Pinopsida; order Pinales; family Pinaceae; genus Pinus; species Pinus albicaulis. The sequence continues at coordinate 460,336,857 of CM076571.1, forward strand.
TTATGTATGATATGGTCATGTACATTCAAGTTGATGTAAAAAGGAGGAGTGGTTCCTTCTTGATACTTTCCTTCTATCTTTGGTCCAAATAACAGTTCGGGAGTGTCATCAGCTAAGTGAAAAGTGTCGGTATCATTTCCTATGTTTAAGATTTCCATAACCTGAGATTTATAGGAATTTTGAGCTATCAGTTCAATTAGGGGCATATTTATTTTGATTTTAGCAATTTCCCCTTTGAAACTAAAAGGTACTTGAGCTTTTGACATGTTTGCATCAGCTTTTTCAGCCATTACCTTCTCCACTAATCTGTCCTTTTGATTTTGATGTGGAGCTTTGTTCAGGATGGTACTTTCAGGAATTTTGGTGGAAGTGTTGGCACAGTTTGGGTTGATGTTTGATTGGCTAGTTTTGTCTTTGTTTTGATCAGTTTTCTTAGTCATAACATTAACATTGTCTACTAGTTTTTTAAGAACAGCTTCAGGAGTTTTCTTGATAGCAGAATCTGAACTGTTCTTTTTTAAGTTTTCCTGGTTTTTCTTCGAGTTTTCTTGGTTTTTCTTACTTATGAGATCATATTTCCTATGGACTTCCATTATGGCATTTTGTAAACCAATTTTAGGGTCTTCAGAATCTTCATAGTTAGTTTCATCTTGGTATGAGGAGAGGAAACCTTGTTCTTCTTCGGTGAGATAAACCTCACCCTCACTATCAGAGCCTATCATGTTTAGATGATTTTCCTCAATATGTTCATTGTCTCTTTCTCCTTCATCAATATAATTTTCTTGGAAAGGAGGCCTGATTCGCTGATCATTTTCTCTCGGTTTGTTTTGAGGTGGGTCCCTTCTAAAGTTTTGATTCTGGTTTCTGGTTTGTGGGTTTGGATGGTTGTCCCTAGGAGGTGTTCTATCACTGAGACTTATTCTTTCCATCATTATTTCTATCATTCTTTCCATTTTTCTTTGTAGGTTGTCTATTTTGGAATCAGAAGAGGATGTAGAGGGAAAGATTTCATCTCGGTATCTGACCTTTTTTTCTGATCTTAGCCTAACCCTATTTTCAGCAAGGTTTGCTTCCGCACTAATAGCCCCCTTTTTCATTTCTTCTAGAGTTGTAGGTTCTCTTTCTCTTAGTTGATATGTCATATCCGAAATCAAAACCTTGGAAATTTCGCTGGGGATGGCCAGGGTGGAGGTTTCATGTTAGGAGGAGAGCATTATAGACATTGTTGAATGCGGTACAATAATTTTGAACACTTTCTCATATGTTCCTCTTAAGAGCATTATATTCGGAGAGGACTTGAAGTGGGTTTTTCTTGATTTCCCATTTGTTTATGAAAGTTTGGTATAATGATGGGAGATCATGTATGCTATGAGGAGCTAAGACTTTAAGCCATTTTTTAGCTTCACCTCCTAGGCTTTGGGCGAACATTCTCATCTTGATGGTTTCTTCATCTAATTCCATGTAATCAAAAGCATCATTCATTCTATCTACATGTTGTTAGGCAGTAGTGGATTTGGCCTCGGTGAAGTGTGGGATCCTAGACTGATAGTCATTTGGCAAAGGTGCCAAAGGCGGAGGTAACACTAGGGGTGCATACCATGCTGCCATGATGGGTGGTATTGGTAAATTTACAAGTGGAGGATTTGGCATGTGCGATGAAGTGATTTTCATAGTGGTGTTGTGAGTGGGAGTGTTAGAGGTGCTTGGACCGGCAAGTTGATTTTGAGTAGACTTGGGGTGGAAAGAGCTAAAGTGGTGGAGGAGCTGAAAATCAGGTGGAGTAGTAGGAGATGCTTCTCCGCTAGAACTCTGCTGCAAGTCTAAGGGATTAAGATCAGAATGGTCAAAACTAGGTTGTGATTTGGTTCTAAAAAGATTCCTTGTATGGTGCAAGTCAAAATTTTGGTCTGGCAAGGATGTAATATTTTCAGGTACAGAGCTTGCTCTATGAAGGCTCCTATCGGTAGTTAAATCACTAGTCTTAGAATTTTGCCACAAAATCTTTTCTGGGTCATCAACTATAGTAGGAGGATTTGGGTCCGGATGAGATCTGGTATGAATTCTTCATGAAGCCAGGTTTCAGATTCAAATTTTAGAGAGGCTGAAAGTTATGAATGTTTTCAACAACTTGTTTTCTCTAAGCTTTGTCAAACTAGCTCAGTGTACGGTTAAGACTTCTTAGACTTTTCAAGGTTGTTTGTAAAGCAGTCTTATAATAGTTTATGGAAGCTTAGAAAAGTTTTCAAAAAGGCCTACTGTAGGCTAGTGGAGTTTCCAGGTGGATATATTTTGGTTTTTTGAAGATATATTGTCTATGGTCCACCACCAAAACTGATATGAACAGTCAATCTAAAAAAGAAATGTTTTTGTGAGGTTATTTTCTGAGTTTTTAATGTGCAGTTTGATTTGTAAGAGTGTCCTAAATTTGTTTTCAGCACTTAGCTAAGGTGATGAAACAAAGAGAGTTTACTCTTAATGGCTTTATCAGTTGATTTTATGATTTAATCCGAAGGACTAATGAGTCAACAACAGTTTGCTAGACAATCATGAACTCAGAGAGTCTCACCATAATCGCCATTTTGTTAGTGTGGCGATGAGGTGGTGGATTCACTATATTTTCTTGAAGACAAGGGATTTTTGGAGTCCTAAGATGTACTTAGATTGTCACTAACTCAGAAAATTCCCACCGTGATCGCCATTATGTTAGTGAGTGGTGGGATAAGTCCACAAGATAGTATTTTTAAAGGTTTCTGAAGGTTTAGGGAAGTCTAGGTTTGTTTATCACTCAGAATCCCACCGTGATCACCATTATGTTAGGGTGGCTATAAGGTGGCAGATTCACTGAGTTTGTGAGAGGTATTTAAAACTATGTACTCAGAAAAGTCCCACCGTGATCACCATTATGTTAGTGAGCAGTGGGATAAGTCCACAAGATAGTATTTTTAAAGGTTTCTAAAGGTTTAGGGAACTCTAAGTTTGTTTATCACTTAGAGTCCCACCATGATCGCCATTATGTTAGGTTCTCGTGATTTGGAAAATTGACGGACCAAATGACAGAGTAACATCAAACCAATCTTTGGAGCCCTAGGACCTAGCCTTCCTGGACTCAGAGAGGGATCTCTCTAATGAAGCGAATGATGTGAGCTTGTTCGCTTAGTTTGTTTAGATTTTAGGCTAGTTGTTAAGTGTGTTTTTTTGTTTGTTTTTAGTTTTTTGGAGGAAAAACTGATCAAGTGGATCAAAATAGAACAAGAAAATGAGATCAACTGGGCTATGGGGTCAAAAGCAAGCCAAGGATGTCAAGACAATGGGTAGGGTGTACTGGAGGGCCGATTTAGTATAGCGAATGGATATTTCAGGTGGTTTATGAAGTGAAATGAACATCAAGTTTGTGAAAGACAAAGGGATATTAAGCATAAATAGTTTAAACAGAAAGTATTCATGTGGTAGGGCTAACCATTAATTACTATGAATCAAATTCAAACTAATAGATGCATAAAATAAACATTCAGGTGATGCATAGAAGTATAAGACCTTCTAAATTTGGGAAAATCACCTTCAGTTGTTGACAACACATGTAAGACAAACAAACAACTAAAAATGTGGAAAGGAAACTCCTAAGAAACACATTCAAACTGGTGAAAACTTTGAAATAAGTCTGCAAGTATAGGTAGAGGGAAAAATTGAAACAAGACCTCTCTGATTTAAACTAGACAGTCGATACTTCAAAGGAGATTTCATTAATGAGGTTTAAATAGCTATGAGTAAGTAGGGAACACCATGAATCAAACAAGATAGCATGTCATATTAATCATTAAGAAAATAAACAACAAGTTCCTAGTCAATCAAAGGGCGGTTAAGAATCCTTTGACATGACTAAAAAAGATGAAAACATAGAAGCTGTAATGAATCAGGAAATTTGATGAGCCTCCACAGGCATACCTCAAACTATTCTTTACTGACCTACAACAAGTAAGAAACATGGATACATATGTGGAAAACTAAGGAAAAAATAACTAAAAATAAGTACAATACCATTTACCAAGCCATGGAATCCTGCACATAGATCCTCTCCATCATCTAGGCAAGCAAGTCAAGCTATTCACTCCATAAAACAAGTTTGATAATCAAAACTCATAACATATATTGCTATAAGTTCAGTCAAGTTCTTAAGCTCTTCAAAGTCCATCTTGTTTATCAACTCTTCAACCAACAATATTACAATGATTCTCCATGATTTATATAGGAGAATGAGAAGATAAGCTTCACAAAACTGACTATAAGCTCATAGGCTAAATAATATCTGATTTTTTCCTTGAGACTTTGCAAAGCCCAAGGCACAAAATATCTTCAAAATATCTATAAAATGATAAAAAAGGAAAAAATATTGACTTTTCATTACTGACAATGGCTAAAAAAGGCCTAACGCACATTTGGATAAGCCACTACAGAAAACAACCTTTTTGCCAAAATTCTACATGAACGTAGCAGCAGAAAATTCCCTGTTTTGTAGACAACCTTTGAGGGACCTCCCGATGTTGAAACGAGGCCTGTGATGGCTCGTTGGAAATCCCTGGATGTATAATTTATGAAAATACTTTATTTTTTCCAAACTGATCAATGAAATTATGTCAAAAACTGAACTGAGTGAAAAAAACCAGAAAAGTAGCCTTTGCTGATATGCGAGGCAAAAAGTCAAAAAATCATTGTTTTTTGCCTCTTTGGAGAATCAAAACACATCCTTTGGATCTGAAATTTTTTGAGTAGAGGCCCTTGAATTTATTCCATCCAACCAAATGAGTTTCATGAGTTGAGGATGCTCCTAGCACCCATGGCAGCGCCTTGAAAAATGTGCAATTAGGCCCAAAAATGTCAAAAAACAAAATCTTGTCAAAATTTGCTCAATTTTGGCGAGCAAGCCCCTCATGGGTTTTCAGAAGCATGTAGAGAAGTTGAGGCCAATATTTCAAGCGTTGATGTGTCTTTCTCCACTTTTTCTACCGGGCACCTTCTTTGGGCAGTTTTGATTTTTTCTTGTGCAACCTTCAATTTCTTTGGGGCAAATTGATTTAGCTTTTTGTAGTGCCCAGTCATCTTCTTTCGTAGGCTCAAGTCTCTGTTAGCTTTCTCTAACTTGTCCTCCAAATGCTTGTTGGCCCTTTCAAGCCATGATTCTTTATCATTCTCAATTTCTTGGGTTAGCAAATGAGTGAGAGGATAAGATCGGACAAGGGTTGCCTCTTCTTCTTTATTTTTCTCCAAAGCTCTCTTGAGACCCATATTCCTAGGCCTCTTTCTCATTGGTTGCTCTTCTTCTTCAGTATCATTAAAATCATCCATAAGCTCTTCAAGCTTGACTTGTGCTTTAGAGGCTTCCCTTTGGTACTTGAAATCCCAAGCCTCAAAAACTGCCATTTGACCACTCATTTGTTTGTTTTGCATTTGTAGAACATGTATGAATTCTTTTGAGCTTTCTAGATCAGCTTGTAGGTCATGAATTTGGTCTTCTCTCTTTTGCAAAAGAGCCTCAAGGATTCTAGCTTCATTATCACTATCATTACTGTCTATCTGTATGATATCAAATTCCCTTTCCTTTTCATGACTACTCTCCTCTTTTTCTTTCCCCTTACCTTGGATAGGCTTCTTGGTCCTCTTCCTCTTTGGTAATTCAACAATTCTCTTCTTAGGCAGTTTGCCTCTACTCCTTAGCACTCTTGTGACATTGCTAGTCACTGTTGGAGTGGTCTTCTTCTTTGTTGATCTAGTGTTTCTAGGCTTAGCTAATTTTGGAGGAAGAGTCATGGCCCCTTGCCTAGGAGAGGGAGCTAGCACATGCTCAACTTGGTCTTTTATCTTGCTGCTTCCATCATCATCTTTGTCATTGTTTTCTTCAGTTTGAAGATTGCCTTGTTTTTCTTTATCATCACTATGCTCATGGTCACTGATTTGGTCATTTTGCTCCATGCTGCTCTCTTTGGAATGCTCACTGTTTGGTGTTTTATTGTCATCATCATTACTTGCTTGAGGGTTGTCTTGTTTCTCATCATAAGTTTCCTTTTGAGGACTGTCATGACCCTCATCATAAGTATCTTTTTTAGGACTGTCATGACCTTCATCATCATTGTTTTGGCTGCCACTTTGTATGTTTTCTTGAGGGTTGCCTTGTTCATCTCTGTCCCTGTTTTCTTCATGACTGTTGTGCTCTTTACATTCACTGTTTTGTGCCTCATTACCATCACTCTTTTGTGCCTCATTACCATCATGCTCACTGCTATGTTGGCTGCCATCATGTTCCTCTTCATGACTAGTTTTCCTTTTGTCACTTTTCTCTTCTTCACTACTAGTTTGCCTCTTCTCTTCTTCACTCTCAATCATAGGAGATTTTTTTCTTTTAGGAGTGGATTTACTAGAAGAAGGAGAAACATGATGAGTGGATGGTGAGGAAGGCACATGAGATGAATATGCAATGGAAAAATCAGGATTGGAGATGAAAGAGTCCCAAGAAATTCCCTTTTTATCAAGTTGATGGAGGATGATGATCTTGATAAGGGAATGATGAAATAGACAAGCTTGTTGTTGAACTGACGGCTTCTTTTGGATAGTAGAGGCCATCTTGTCAATGTTTCTATAGAGGAAGAAAGGTAGGTTGAGTAATTGAGTTCTCGTGAAGTGCATAAGAATCCTGATGTGATAAGAAAAAATCCGGGAAAACCTCCCTTCACATGTGAAATACTTCATGATGATTTTCATGAGAGGGGCATAGTTGGTCAACAAGTGGGAAAAAGAGAAAATAGCTTGGCAAGCATCCCGATGGTCTGGTTTTAGGAAGGGTTTGTAGTGATTCAGATCTATGTATGTTTTCTTGAACCACTTTTCTCCGATATAGGGGATCTTGGTAGCTTTGGAGATAGCCCTAGGAGAGAGTTTGAAATCCAAACCTGTTAGATGGACATGCTTCCCTTGCAGCCTTAAAGCAAACAAATGTGTCAAAGGAAGGTTACTTTTTACTTCTTGGACCTTTTGGAAAAATTCCAAGCACCCTACTTCATGAAAATTGAAGAGTACTGAAGGAGATTCATTCACTTCCTGAGTTGTAATAGGCTCATACCTATTATGATACCCACTCCTACTGTCTTTCTTTGGAGGAATTTTGCTTCTGATACCCTTTACTAACTTACCAAGACAAACTGTTTCAAATGATCACTGAAATTGGTTCTCAACCAAAAACACCTTTTCCTCCTTGCAAATCACTATTTTTCTTTGAGGCTAGCAAACAAGTATTTGTTAAATGAAAACAATTTGACTTCTTCAGCACTGTGTTTGAGCAAAGAGGCCTTTTACAAGATATGTTTGTGGTTTTTTGAAGAGAAGTCTCCTTTTTTTTTGGCACAAAAACTATTTCTCCTCAATTACTGTTTTTACCCTCTGCTATTCACAGCAAGAAGATCTCCTTTAAACTGACAAAAGCCCTTATCTTTTGTCACTGTCTCTCTGTGGTTTTGATAAACATGGAGCTCTTTGAAATCGCTATTTTTTAAAAGACTCCTTCAAACTGATTAAAAGACCTTCTAATCAAACTCTGTTTTTCTTTTAGAGACTATGCAAATCCTCAATTATTCACAGCACAAAAAGGCCTCCTTTATGCTGACAAAATCCCTTCTAATCAAACTCTATTTTGTTTTTTAGAGACTGTGTGAATCCTCAATTATTCATAGAAAGAAAACCCTTTTAAAATGACACACTGACTCTCATCCTATTCACTGTTTCTATCCTTTGTTGTTCATAGTAAGGAAATATCCTTTAAACCGTCAAAGAACTTATCCTTTATCATTGTCGCCATTTGATGTCTTTAGCATGCAAGTTTTCCTTTTTTGATGAAGTTTAATACGTTTTATTTAGGCACATAATGTTCTCCTCTGTTTGATAAACAGTTCTTTGTGAACAAGCAGACTTCTAGTAAAACTATGATTATCCTCTTATCCTCAATCACTGCTTTCCTTTGAAATTTGTTATCAAACCCTCCCTTAAACTAAAAACTTGGCTCACAGACAGTAAATCCCTTTAGAAAAGTCTCTTGATGTGTTTGGAGGTGAATTCTTTGTTGAAAAACCTGACCTTGGCACCATTGAAGTTCCTTTGATGACATGTGTTTATAGTGGCCCGGGCGCCTGGGCGATGGGCCATTCAGGGGTGGCCCAGGTGGTGTTGAAAACGAGCGCGCAGAGGATGAAAAAGGCGAATTCAAGGGCTAAATGTGAAGGATGGAAAGTATGAAAGTATAAGTCAGGTGATAGGGGCTATTTACACACCTTGATGGCTTGGAAGAAGGCAAATAACACAAGGGCGCTGGCATTCAGACAGTGGCACTGGGCCGTTCAGGAGTGGTCGGGCGCCGGGCACAGGCGTGTCGCGTTATGCTACAGGCGCACCGCGCTTGTGTAGAAAACCTTATGATGATCACCTACAGGCGTGTCGCGCATAAAATTAAACTTAGTATGTTTACTTGGCCTCGTTTCTTCTCACCCACGGTGTTGGAAAATGGTAAATAAAGTGTTGGTTTTGTTCTCTTATAGGGTAGGAGGGTTCAAACCTTCTTTCCATCTTCTTTGAATTTAAAACGAAAACATCCCTTTTCTCACTTGTAGCCCTTTTAAAAGTGGTTTCGTGCCTTTGTTAAGGGGGTTATTTTTTTATTTAAAACAAACCCTTTACCTCTCTTAAATAGTCCTTTTAATGCTATTCTTTCCACTTAATCACAAGTCCAGTGAAACTTTCTACAACTGACCCAAGTTACACCATTTCAAAAAGGCTCATAAAAACACTAACCCTGCAGCCTTTGAAACCATCATGTGTCTTACTATTTGCGAAGTGAGGATTTCCTTAAACTGTATTGGCCTCTGTTGGCTTGCAAAGAGGTGACCATAAAACTTTGCTTGTTATGAAAGGGGCTATCAAACTGTGTTTTTCTTTGATTTTTTAATTAGGGAGGTTATCTCAAAAAACATTGTTGCAGCCTTTTTAATGACCTTCAAACCTATTATGAGGCCTTCTACTTATCTGCTGATGGAGGTCCTGCAAACCATAAAACCTCATTGATTTCAAAATTGTGACCCTGTAACTTTGAAGAGGCTTATAAAAATACTAGCACTGCAGCCTTCAAAACCCTTATGTATCCATTGTTTTATGAAGTGATGAAGGTCTTTATCCTCTGATTAAAAACATTTCAAAATATAAATTTCTTGTGTCCTTTAAAACTTTGTCTTTTATCATTTGATGGAGGCCCCCTTTGACTGAAACTAAAATATGGCTTCATCACACCTTTTAACCCTTTGAATGAGCTATTTCATGGTGCAAATATTTTGGAGAGCTGATCCTTTGTTTTTTGTGAAGGAGGCCTATAAATAGTGGAAGTTTTCACCCTCTTACAATGTGCCCTTTGTCCTTTGACTGAGCTAGAAGTAACATTTGGTGCTCTCCCTTCAATCATCACTTGGAGGAATTATTTCTATAACTATAAGAGATTTGTTTAAAAACCAGAATTCCCTTTTTCATATATATGATCTAGGTGAGATGTTTCTTCATGTGAGTTTTCCAGAGTCATTTGAAAACCAAGCTTGGTCTACTTCTTTGGCTATTTAGCTAAGGCTTCTCTTAGCTAAAAATTCTACCCTCGGGGTATACTTTGAAGGGGGATTTCACAGATAGAAGAAACAGAGGCCTCTTAGCACTATTGTGTCACTTTTGGCTTTTGATGTGGAAAAGGCCTTTATCCCATAAACTCTTATTGACTCATCAGTGATTTTCAATCTTTCTTACCAAAAGATACCTTTCTCAAACAAATCACTTAATCCTGCTATGCATCCTCTTTTCATTTTTGGATGAGGTGGCGCACAATAGCTTCTAAAGTCACTTAAGAACATGTTGGCCCTCTGCTTGTTTATGAAGGAGGCCACAACAATGTCTTCCTAACCATCTGCTTTTTTGAAGGAGGTTCTCATTACTGTGTTTCTAACCCTCTGCTCTTTGAGGGAGGTCATCTTTAACACAGGATCTACATCTATTTCAAATTACTGTATCTGGCTCTGTATGCTTGTTTGAAGAGTGCCAATAGGAAAAAAAGTAGATATTGACATTCACTATTGATAAAATCACTTGAAAATCATGTCCTATTGCTTTATGAGGCTTTGTCTAAGATGTATATTCTTTTTGTAAAATATCACTAAGAACACTGGATCAGAAACCAAGTGATTTGTATATAGAGAATGCTTACTGCCAAAGTATCATTGAACTGTCTTTTCCCCTGAATGTGTTGTTAAAGGTTTATTGAAATCGCCTTTGCCTACTTTCCAAAACCCAGTTTCAAGGTAACATAAGAATAAATTGTCTTCTCATGCCCTACATGATGATGCTCTTTGGAAGATTATGCAATACTGTTGATTAGCATTACTCAGTCCTTGTAATTCATTTTTACTTGATGAGGGATCTCTGTTCCTTAAATAGCCTTTAGGTTTATACATGTACACTTGTTGCTCTCATTTTACAGCTCTTCACCTTATCATTGATGGCAAATATTTCTGACAAGGGGAACCTGCTTGAACTTGCCCTTTTTTTCCCTCCTTTGTATACTGATTATCATTTAATTACACCCCTGCAGAGATGTAAAAACATATGACTTTGAACCTTGGAGAGCCCCTTTGGTGTTTCAAGGTGATTATGCTTGAGCTAAGCATACTTCATCAGATATTGAACATCCTTATCTTTTCTTGATCTGGATCTTTGTGAACTTTTTCTGACATGAGACAAAGTGACCTCTTAGTGGTGTGCGACCTATGGATAGAACAATGCTTGCTTTTGCAGAAAATGAACTAATTCATGGTTGAATAGTACTAGACAGAGGTTTTTTGGCCTAGAATATCTTAGCCAAGGAAGAACTCCCTAAACACCACTATCTAACTTAGGGACAATGTTTGACCAATTCTAAGTGTTTTCTTAGGCATGTTCAGATTTTTAAATGACAATATGGCCAGGGATAAAAATGCAGACACTTTGTCAACCTTTGGATGGTGAATGGCATGAGAAACAAGGGTAAATGATAGCAAATAATTTACATCTATGACAGCCATAGACATGGTTACTTTTCTAAAACCAAATAGGACTTGTCAACTGGGGTTTTTTCTCATCATAGGCTGACAGGAAGGGGTAGGAGGACAAAAATTGTTTTGGGGTGTTTTCTAGATGACAGATTGGCAATTTAGAGTTCAGCTTCTAGAAAACTCAGCTAAAGAAACTAGTCATCAATAACAGGTAAAAATACTGATGACTAACAGTGGCTCCACTTGGGGAGGGCAGCTCCTTTTTAAGAGGTGTCCAGAACTGCAGATCTTGAGCTTATGAAGACCAGTGCCTTATCCATTGGCGTGAAATTCTTCCTTTGTTGATGCTATTTCTGAAAATTGACAACATGATTAGCATCAAAGTCATCTCTACCTACCCAACTATATTTCCTAACATTTTTTTTCTTTTAGGAGCATTTGGACTAGCAACCCTTTGACATGATATTTTTTGAAAAAAGAAAAACTATCTAATGCTACACTTATATCTTTCGGGAGTTCAGATTAAACTGATGAACTCCTTTGTTTCTCTACCTATACTATGATCAACTATCAAGATTAAGTTGTTTGACAGGATTGCATTCACTAGTCTAAGCATGAAATTGAAAAATGATCAAATCAGGATTAGACGGTCTGATTTTTCATGCGTTTGTGGCATAAAAACAAGTTGCACACAAACATTATTTATGTACAAGATGAAACTTAGAAAAATCAGGGCCAAGATATACAAATTGTTTTTCATCCCTTTTTTTCTCTTTGGTTCTGTTTTGAGCGTGTGGAACTAGCATTCTTTTCCTAATCTACTTTCTTTGACAATCAAGCTTACACAATTTGACTATCATATCTCTCACTAACTTATCAGCAATCAATTTAAAACATGTTCAGTTATGATTAGGCTAGATAACTAAACAAGATATATTTTGAGCACTAGTAGTGGCATTTAGGCTTGCACACTTTCAGCATGACTGTTTTTTGAACATGGGGCTTTTCATGGTGTTTTCAAACCGCCCTCTTTTTCTACCTTTCTACTGTTTTTGTATTTTCTTTTTTTTTCTTTTTTTCTTCAAGCAATGGTATGTACAATGATTGAAAAAATCTGAAACTAGAACTCCTGAAAACGGTGAAACTTGAGCATCTTATCTTCATAAGGATCTCCTGACGCTCTTGGTCCACTCAGCTCTTGAAAAGAAAAGTTTGGAAAATTTTCTCTTGTAAGCATAACATAAGGATTCATGCATGAATCTCTAAACAACCCTGTGTCTTCCTGCTGTACTTCTTTATACCTTTGATCTCCACTTCTCCTTTTGTTGTACATCTTTTTCAAATAATGCAGATGTTCTTTGTCATTTTTAAAGCATATGATGACATCATCAAGGTACATCATGACAAGGAAATTCAGAACCGGGAACATAGCTTTCTTGAGGGCATATTTGGTGTTCATTGGTTTTGGACAGATTGGTTTGAACATGAAGTTGCCACTAGTATATTTGAAGAAATATTTGAGTTGATCTTTTTGAAGTGGAATTATTCGATGGTATCCTGAAAAATTATCACTCAAAACCACATGATTAGAAACTCCTAGTTTTCTTATGATATGATCTATTTTTGGAAGGGGATGAATGTTGTTTATGAGAGATTTATTTATGTTTCTAAAATCTAAACATAACCTGTGTTTAGTTGTCTTCTTTTCGAGTGACCATGTTTGACTAGAGTTTTTGTGTTCTTTTTTGAAAGGATGATATCTAGAGAAGACAGCATTTCTATGGTGTTTTGTATTCATTTTCCGGCATATGCTTGTACTGTGAAGAATCTTGTCTAGTCTTGTATTCCTTAATTTCTAATATAGAGACAAAATCCTAGGTAATTTAAACAGCTCAAGTTTTTTACTATTTTTTTCATCAGTTTCCTTATCATCAAAACTAGTGAATATCTTTTTAGGATCTGTGGAAGCACTAGCAATGGTTAACATTTCATTTGTAGAACTGCAATCTTTAGAGGGTGAGGCGCTAAGATATGGCAAGAATATGAGGCTTTATGGCTTCTGGTTTCCCAAGGTTGTTGTGTTATGCAAATCCATTAGTGGCTTTAAATCAAAAGAGAGTTTCAATTGTGTGTTTGATACTTGTATTGGGTTGAGATCACTTGCTTGAGAATTTAAAATGATTACTTCTTCCGAAGTATCAATTTCAGTTTCTGGTGAATCAAGTTTTATTTCATCAAAATGCAAGTGTATCTGGTCATGATAATTTTGAGTATCAAATTCATCATACATAGGTTGGTCTGGCTGCGATACTGTTCTTGAACTAGTTTCAGTTTCACTTGTGTTTTCATCAATGACATCTTGCAGGTGTAAGATGAAGGAATCCATGTTTGAATGTATGGAATAAAGAGGTATGTTTTCTGGTTTCTCTTGACTACTGACCATATATTTCATGTGTGATTCACGGTATAATCTTCTTGGTTGGTTGAAAACAGAAATAGTAGCATAAGACATGTCTAACTGAATGTTCCCTTGCCTGGGTTCTAGATAAAAGCATTCCATATTTTAGGGGAATGTCTGCTACCACTATGTCCATAACCAAATGTTTCGCTAGGACTTGTGCCAGACTTACACACAAGTCTTTGATTAGGCCCAAACACTTGACTCTGCTCGAATCGAAAGAGTACAAGTCTTTGTAAGGATTGGTTATTTCTAAGCCTAATCTGTCCATTATCACTTTAGGCATGAGATTTTGAGAGGCACCGGAATCTAGCATAGTATTATGTAGGATCTGATCATGTACATTCAAGCTGATGTAAAAAGGAGGAGTGGTTCCTTCTTGATACTTTCCTTCTATCTTTGGTCCAAATAACAGTTCAGGAGTGTCATCAGCTAAGTGCAAAGTGTCGGTATCATTTCCTATGTTTAAGATTTTCATAACCTGAGATTTATAGGAATTTTGAGCTATCAGTTCAGTTAGGGGCATATTTATTTTGATTTTAGCAATTTCCCCTTTGAAACTGAAAGGTACTTGAGATTTTGACATGTTTGCATCAGCTTTTTCAGCCATTACCTTCTCCACTGATCTGTCCTTTTGATTTTGATGTGGAGCTTTGTTCAGTATGGTACTTTCAGGAATTTTGGTGGAAGTGTTGGCACAATTTGGGTTGATGTTTGATTGGCTAGTTTTGTCTTTGTTTTGATCAGTTTTCTTAGCCATAACATTAACATTGTCTTCTGGTTTTTTAAGAATAGCTTCAGGAGTTTTCTTGACAGCAGAATCTGAACTGTTCTTTTTTAAGTTTTCCTGGTTTTTCTTCGAGTTTTCTATGTTGTTCTTACTTCTAAGATCATATTGCCTATGGACTTCCATTATGGCATTTTGTAAACCAATTTCAGGGTCTTCGGAATCTTCATAGTCAGTTTCATCTTGGTATGAAGAGAAGAAACCTTGTTCTTCTTCCGTGAGATAAACCACACCCTCACTATCAGAGCCTATCAAGTTTAGATGATTTTCCTCAATATGTTCAATGTCTCTTTCTCCTTCATAAAGATAATTATCTTGGAAAGGAGGCCTGATTTGCTGATCATTTTCTCTCGGTTTGTTTTGAGGTGGGTCCCTTCTAAAGTTTTGATTCCGGTTTCTGGTTTGTGGGTTTGGCTGATTGTCCCTAAGAGGACTTCTATCACTGGGACTTATTCTTTCCATCATTCTTTCTATCATTCTTTCCATTTTTCTTTCCAGGTTGTCTATTTTGGCATCAGAAGAGGATGTAGAGGGAAAGGTTTCATCTCGATATGTGACCTTCTTTTCTGATCTCAGCCTAGCCCTCTTTTCAGCAAGGTTTTCTTCCGCACTAATAGCCCTCTTTTGCATTTCTTCTAGAGTTGTAGGTTCTCTTTCTCTTAGTTGATATTTCATATCCGGATCAAAACCTTCTGGAAATTTCGCTAGAGCTAATTCGGGTGGAGGTTTCATGTTAGGAGGGAGAGCGTTATAGACACTATTGAATCTGGTACAATAATCTTGAACACTTTCTCCTGTGTTCCTCTTAAGAGCATTATATTCAGAGAGGACTTGAAGTGGGTTTTTCTTGATTTCCCATTTGTTTATGAAAGTTTGGTATAATGACGGGAGATCGTGTATGCTATGAGGAGCTAAGCCTTTAAACCATTTTTTAGCTTCCCCTCCTAGGCTTTGGGCGAACAATCTCATCTTGAAGTTTTCTTCATCTAATTCCATGTAATCAAAAGCATCTTTCATTCAATCTAAATGTTGTTGGGTAGTAGTGGATTCAACCCCGGTGAAGTGTGGGATTCTAGACTGATAGTCATTTGGCAATGGTGCCAAAGGCTGAGGTAACACTAGGGGTGCCTACCATGCTGCCATGATGAGTGGTACTGGTAAATTTACAAGTGAAGGATTTGGTACGTGAGATGAAGTGATTTTCACAGTGGTGTTGTGAGTGCGAGTGTTAGAGGTGCTTGGACTGGCAAACTGACTTTGAGTAGACTTGGGATGGAAAGAGCTAAAGTGGTGGAGGAGCTGAAAATCAGGTGGAGTAGTAGGAGACGCTTCTCCGCTAGAACTCTGCTGCAAGTCTAAGGGCTCAAGATCATAATGGTCAAAGCTAGGTTGTGACTTGGTTCTAAAAATATTTCTTGTATGGCGCAAGTCAAAAGTTTGGTCTAGCAAGGATGTAAGATTTTCAGGTACAGAACTTACTCTATGAAGGCTCCTATCGGTAGTTAAATCACTAGTCTTAGAATTTTTCCACAAAATCTTTTCTGGGTCATCAACTACGATAGAAGGATTTGGGTCCGAATGAGATTTGGTATGAATTCTTCGTGAAGCCAGGTTTCAAATTCAAACTTTTAGAGAGGCTGAAAGTTATGAATGTTTTCAACATCTTGTATTCTCTAAGTTTTGTCAAACTAGATCAGTGTATGGTTAAGACTTCTTAGACTTTTCAAGGATGTTTGTAAAGCAATCTTATAATAGTTTATGGAAGCTTAGAAAATTTTTCAAAAAGGCCTATTGGAGGCTAGTGGAGTCGCCAGGTGGAAATATCTTGGTTTTCTTGAGGATATATTGTCTATGGTCCACCACCAAAACTTGATATGAACAGTCAATCTAAAATGTTTTTGTGAGGTTATTTTCTGAGTTTTTAAGGTGCAATCTGATTTGTAAGAGTGTCCTAAATTTTTTTTCAGCACTTAGCTAAAGTGATGAAAAAAAGAGAGTTTACTCTAATGGCTTTATCAGTTGATTTTAATATTTAATCCGAAGGACTAATGAGTCAACAACAGTTTGCTAGATAGTCATGAACTCAGAGAGTCTCACCATAATCGTCATTATGTTAGTGTGGCGATGAGGTGGCGGATTCACTAGATTTTCTTGAAGACAAGGGATTTATGGAGTCCTAAGATGTACTTAGATTGTCACTAACTCATAAAATTCCCACCGTGATCGCCATTATGCGTGAGCAGTGGGGTAAGTCGACAAGAAAGTCTTCTTAAGGGATGCTGAAATGTTTAGGAAATTCTAAGTTTTTTTATCACTCAGAGTCCCACCATGATCACCATTATGTTAGTGAGCGGTGGGATAAGTCCACAAGATAGTATTCTTAAAGGTAGCTGAAGGTTTAGGGAAGTCTAAGTTTGTTTATCATTCAGAGTTTGTCGCTAACTCAAAAAAGTCCCACCGTGATCGCCATTATGTTAGTGAGTGGTGGGATAAGTCCACAAGATAGTATTCTTAAAGGTTTCTAAAGGTTTAGGGAAGTCTAAGTTTGTTTATCATTCAGAGCTTGTCACTAACTCAGAAAAGTCCCACCGTGATCGCCATTATGTTAGGTGCCCGTGATTTGGCAGATTGATGGACCAAATGATGGAGTAACATCAAACCAATATTTGGAGCCCTAGGACCTAGCCTTCCTGGACTCGGAGAGGGCTCTCTCTAATGAAGCGAAGGATGTGAGCTTGTTCACTTAGTTTGTTTAGATTTTAGGCTAGCTGTTAAGTGTGTTTGTTTGTTTTTTTTTTAGTTGTTTGGGGAAAAGCTGATCAAGTGGATCAAAATAGAACAAGAAAAAGAAATAAAATAGGCTATGGGGTCAAAATCAAGCCAAGGATGTCAAGACAATGGGTAGGGTGTACTGCAGGGCTGATTTAGTATAGCGAATGGGTATTTCATGTGGTTTATGAAGCGAAATGAACATCAAGTTGGTGCAAGACAAGGGGATCTTAAGCATAAATAGCTTAAACAACAAGTATTCATGTGGTAGGGCTAACCATTAATCACTATGAATCCAACTCAAACTGATAAATGCATAAAATAAACATTCAGGTGACGCATAGAGGTATAAGACCCTCTAACTGTGGGAAAAACACCTTCAGTGGTTGAGAACATATGTAAGACAAACCAACAGCTCAAAATGTGGAAAGGAAACTCCTAAGAACCACATTCAATCTGATGAGAACTTTGAAATAAGTTTGCAAGTATAGGCAGAGGGCAAGATCGAAACAAGACCTCTCTGATTTAACCTAGACAGTCAATACTTCAAAGGAGATTTATTTAATGAGGTTTAAAAAGCTATTAGTAAGCAGGGCATACCATGAATCAAACAAGATAGCATGGCATATTAATCATTAAGGAAATAAATAACAAGTTCTTAGTGGACCAAAGGGTAGTTAAGAATCCTTTGACATGACTAAGAAAGATGAAAACATAGAAGTTGTAATGAATCAGGAAATTTGATGAGCCTCCATGGGCATACCTCAAACTATTCTTTACTAAACTACAGCAAGCAAGAAGCATGGATACATATGTGAAAAACTAAGAAAAAATAACTGAAAAGAAGTGCAATACCAATTACCAAGCCATGGAATCCTGCACATAGATCCTCTCCATCATCTAGGCAAGCAAGTCAAGTTGTTCACTCCATAAAACAAGTTTGATCATCAAAACTCATAACATATATTGCTCTAAGATCAGTCAAGTTCTTAAGCTCTTCAAATTCCAGCTTGTTTATCAACCCTTAAACCAACAATATTACAATGATTCTCCATGAGTTATATAGGAGAATGAGAAGATAAGCTTCACAAAACTGACTAGAAGCTCATAGGCTAAAAACTAATATCTAATTTTTTCCTTGAGGCTTTGCAAAGCCCAAGACACAAAATATCTTCAAAATATCTATAAAATGATAAAAAAGGAAAAAATATTGACTTTTCATTACTGACAATGGCTAAAAAATGCCTAACGCACATTTGGATAGGCCACTACAGAAAACTGCCTTTTTGCCAAAATGCTACAGGAACGTAGCAGCAGAAAATTCCCTATTTTGCAGACAACCTTTGAGGGACCTCCCGATGTTGAAACGAGGCCCGTGATGGCTCGTCGGAAAGCCCTGGATGTCTAATTTCTGAAAATACTTGATTTTTCCCAAAATGATCAATGGAAGTATGTCAAAAACTGAACTGAGTGAAAAAAACCAGAAATGTAGCCTTTGCTGATATGCGAGGCAAAAAGTCAAAAAATCATTGTTTTTTGCCTCTTTAGGGAATCAAAACACATCCTTTGGATCTGAAATTTTCTGAGTATATGCCCTTGAATTTATTCCATCCAACCAAATGAGTTTCATGAGCTGAGGATGCTCCTAGCACCCATGGCAGTGCCTTGAAAAATGTGCAATTAGGCCCAAAAATGTCAAAAAACAAAATCTTGTCAAATTTGCTCAATTTTGGTGAGCAAGCCCCTCATGGGTTTTCAGAAGCATGTAGAGAATATGAGGCCAATATTTCAAGCGCTGATGTGGCTTTCTCCACTTTTTCTACGGGCGCCTTCATTGGGCAATTTTGAGTTTTTCTTGTGCAACCTTCAATTTCTTTCAGGCAAATTGATTTAGCTTTTTGTAGTGCTCGGTCATCTTCTTTTGTAGGCTCAAGTCTCTGTTAGCTTTCTCTAACTTATCCTCCAAATGCTTGTTCGCCCTTTCAAGCCATGATTCTTTATCATTCTCAATTTCTTGGGTTAGAAAATGAGTGAGAGGATAAGATCGGACAAGGGCTGCCTCTTCTTCTTTCTTTTTCTCCAAAGCTCTCTTGAGACCCATAGTCCTAGGCCTCTTTCTCATTGGCTGCTCTTCTTCTTCAGTATCATTGAATTCTCCCATAAGCTCTTCAAGCTTGACTTGTGCTTTGGAGGCTTCCCTTTGGTACTTGAAAGCCCGGGCCTCAAAAACTGCCATTTGACCACTCATTTGTTTGTTTTGCATCTGTACAACATGTATGAAGTCTTCTGAGCTCTCTAGATCAGCTTCTAGGTCATGAATTTGGTCTTCTCTCCTTTGCAAAAGAGCCTCAAGGATTCTAGCTTCATTATCACTATCATTACTGTCTATCTATATGATATCAAATTCCCTTTCCTTTTCATGACTACTCTCCTCTTTTTCTTTCCCCTTGCCTTGGATAGGCTTCTTGGTCCTCTTCCTCTTTTGTAATTCAACAATGCTCTTCTTAGGCAGTTTACCTCTACTCCTTAGCGCACTTGTGACATTGCTAGTCACTGTTGGAGTGGTCTTCTTCTTTGTTGATCTAGTGTTTCTAGGCTTAGCTACTTTTGGAGGAAGATTCATGGCCCCTTGCCTAGGAGAGGCAGCTAGCACATGCTCAACTTGGTCTTTTACCTTGCTGCTTCCATCATCATATTTTTCAATGTTTTCTTCTATTTGAAGATTGCCTTGTTTGTCTTTATCATCACTATGCTCATAGTCACTGATTTGGTCCTTTTGCTCCATGCTGCCCTCTTTGGAATGCTCACTGTTTGGTGTTTGATTGTCATCATAATTACTTGCTTGAGGACTGTCTTGTTTCTCATCATAAGTGTCCTTTTGAGGACAATCATGACCCTCATCATAAGTGTCTTTTTGAGGACTGTCATGACCCTCATCATCACTGTTTTGGCTGCCACTTTGTATGTTTTCTCGAGGGCTTCCTTGTTCATCTCTGTCCCCGTTTTCTTCATGACTTTTGTGCTCTTTACCTTCATTGTTTTGTGCCTCATTACCATCATGCCCACTGCTTTGTTGGCTGCCATCATGTTCCTCTTCATGACTAGTTTGTCTTTTTTCACTTTGCTCTTCTTCACTACTAGTTTGCCTCTTCTCTTCTTCACTCTCAATCATAGGAGATTTTTGACTTTTAGGAGTTGGATTTACTAGAAGAAGGAGAAACATGATGAGTGGATGGCGAGGAAGGCGCATGAGATGAATATGCAATGGAAAAATCAGGATTGGAGATGAAAGAGTCCCAAGAAACTCCCTTTTTCTCAAGTTGATGGAGGATGATGATCTTGATAAGGGAATGATGAAATAGACAAGCTTGTTGTTGAACTGAGGACTTGTTTTGGACAATAGAAGCCATCTTGTCAATGCTTCTATAGAGGAAGAAAGGTAGGTTGAGTAATTGAGTTCTCGTGAAGTGCATAAGAAGCCTGATGTGATAAGCAAAAATCCGGGAAAACCTCCCTTCACATGTGAAATACTTCATGATGATTTTAATGAGAGGGGCATAGCTGGTCAACAAGTGGAAAAAAGGGAAAATAGCTTGGCAAGCATCCCGATGGTCTGGTTTTAGGAAGGGTTTGTAGTGATCTAGTGATTCAGATATAGGTGTGTTTGTTTGAACCACGTTTCTCCGATATAGGGGATCTTGGTAGCTTTGGAGATAGCCCTAGGAGAGAGTTTTAAATCCAGACCTGCTAGATGGACATGCTTCCCTTGCAGCCTTAAAGCAAACAAATGTGTCAAAGGAAGGTGAATTTTTACTTCTTGGACCTTTTGGCAAAATTCCAAGCACCCTACTTCATGAAAATTGAAGAGTACTGAAGTAGATTCATTCACTTCCTGAGTTGTAATAGGCTCATACCTATTGTGATACCCACTCTTGTTGTCTTTCTTTGGAGGCATTTTGTTTTTGATACCCTTTACTGAATTACCAAGACAAACTGTTTCAAATGATCACTGAAATAGGTTCTCAACCAAAAACACCTTTTCCTCCTTGCAAATCATTATTTTTCTTTGAGGCTAGCAAACAAGTATTTGTTAAATGAAAACAATTTTACTTCTTCAGCACTGTGTTTGAGCAAAGAGGCCTTTTACAAGATATGTTTGTGGTTTTTTTCAGAGAATTCTCCTTTTTTTTTTGGCACAAAAACTCTTTCTCCTCAATTACTGTTTTTACCCTCTGCTATTCACAGCAAGAAGATCTCCTTTAAACTGACAAAAGCCCTTATCTTTTGTCACTGTCTCTCTGTGGTTTTGATAAACATGGAGCTCTTTGAAATCATTGTTTTTTAAAAGACTCCTTCAAACTGATTAAAATACCTTCTAATCAAACTCTGTTTTTCTTTTAGAGACTATGCAAATCCTCAATTATTCACAGCACAAAAATACCTCCTTTAAGCTGACAAAAATCCCTTCTAATCAAACTTTGTTTTGTTTTTTAGAGACTGTGTGAATCCTCAATTATTCATAGAAAGAAAACCCTTTTAAAATGACACACTGACTCTCCTCCTATTCACTGTTTCTATCCTTTGTTGTTCATAGTAATAAAATCTCCTTTAAACCATCAAAGACCTTATCCTTTATCAATATCTCCCTTTGATGTCTTTAGCATGCAAGTGGGCCATTCAGGGGTGGCCCAGGCAGTGTTGAAAACAAGCACGCAGAGGATGAAAAAGGCGAATTCAAGGGCTAAATGTGAAGGATGGCAATGATCAGAGTATAAGTCAGGTGATAGGGGCTTTTTACATGCCTTGATGGCTTGGAAAAAGGCAAATAACACACGGGCGCTGGCATTCAGACAGTGGCACTGGACCTTTCAGGAGTGGCCATGCGCCGGTCACAGGCATGCCGCGCTATGCTACAAGCGCGTCGCACTTGTGTAGAAAACCTTCTGATGATCACCTACAGGTGTGCCGCACATAAAATTAAACTTATTATGTTTACTTGGCCTCGTTTCTTCTCGCCAACAATGTTGGCAAATGGTAAATAAAGTGTTGGTTTCGTGATCTTATAGGGTAGGAGGGTTGAGACCTTCTTTCCATCTTCTTTGAATTTAAAATGAAAACATCCCTTTTCTCACTTGCAGCCCTTTTAAAAGTGGTTCCATGCCTTTGTTAAGGGGGTTATTTTTTTTATTTAAAACAAACCCTTTAGCTCTCTTAAACAGTCCTTTTAATGCTATTATTTCCACTTAATCACAAGTCCCGTGAAACTTTCTACAACTGACCCAAGTTGCATCATTTGAAAAAGGCTCATAAAAACACTAACCCTGCAACCTTTGAAACCATCATGTATCTTACTGTTTGCGAAGTGAGGATTTCCTTAAACTGTGTTGGCATCTTTTGGCTTGCAAAGAGGTGACCATAAAACTTTGCTTGTTATGAAAGGGGTTATCAAACTATGTTTTTCTTTGATTTGTTAACAAGGGAGGTTATCTCAACAAACACTGTTGCAGCCTTTTTAATGACCTTCAAACCTATTATGAGGCCTTCTAGTTATCTGCTGATGGAGGTCCTACAAACCATAAAGCCTCATTGATTTTAAAATTGTGACCCTGTAACTTTGAAGAGGCTTATAAAAATACTAGCACTGCAGCCTTCAAAACCCTTATGTATCTGTTGTTTTATAAAGTGATGAAGGTCATTATCCTCTGATTAAAAACATTTCAAAATGTAAATTTCCTGTGTCCTTTAAAACTTTGTCTTTTATCATTTGATGGAGGCACCCTTTGACTGAAAGTGAAATATGGCTTCGTCACACCTTTTAACCCTTTGAATGAGTTGTTTCATGGTGCAAATATTTTGGAGAGTTGATCCTTTGTTTTTTGTTTTTTTTTTCACCCTCTTATAATGTGCCCTCTGTCCTTTGATTGAGCTAGAAGTAACCTTCGGCACTGTCCCTTCAATCATCACTTGGAGGAATTATTTCTATAACTATAAGAGATTTGTTTAAAAACCAGAATGCCCTTTTTCATATATATGATCTAGGTGAGATGTCTCTTCATGTGAGTTTTCAGAAGTCATTTGAAAACCAAGCTTGGTCTACTTCTTTGGCTATTTAGCTGAGGCTGCTCTTAGCTAAAAATTCTACCCTCGGGGTATACTTTGAAGGAGGATTTCATAGATAGAAGAAATAGAGGCCTCTTAGCACTATTGTGTCACTTTTGGCTTTTGATGTGGAAAATGCCTTTGTCCCATAAACTCTTATTGACTCATCATTGATTTTCAATCTTTCTTACCAAAAGAGACCTTTCTCAAACAAATCACTTAATCCTGCTATGCATCCTCTTTTCATTTTTGGATGAGGTGGCGCACAATAGCTTCTGAAGTCACTTAAGAACATGTTGGCCCTCTCCTTGTTTATGAAGGAAGCCACAACAATGTCTTCCTAACCATCTGCTTTTTTGAAGGAGGTTCTCATTACTGTGTTTCTAACCCTATGCTCTTTGAGGGAGGTCATATTTAACACAAGATCTACATCTATTTCAAATTACTGTATCTGGCTCTGTATGCTTGTTTGAAGAGTGCCAATAGGAAAAAAAGTAGAAATTGACATTCACTATTGATAAAATCACTTGAAAATCATGTCCTCTTGCTTTATGAGGCTTTGTCTAAGATGTATATTCTTTTTGTAAAATATCACTAAGAACACTGGATCAAAAACCAAGTGATTTGTATATGGAGAATGCTTACTGCCAAAGTATCATTGAACTGTCTTTTCCCCTGACTGTGTTGTCAAAGGTTTATTGAAATCGCCTTTGCCTACTTTCCAAAACCCTGTTTCAAGGTAACATAAGAAGCATTTGTCTTCTCATGCGCTACATGATGATGCTCTTTGGAAGATTATGCAGTACTGCTGATTAGCATTACTCAGTCCTTTTTATTCATTTTGACTTGATGAGTGATCTCTGCTCCTCAAACAGCCTTTAGGTTTATACATGTACACTTGCTGCTCTCATTTTACAACTCTTCACCTGAGCATTGATGGAAAATCTTTCCGACAAGGGGAACCTGCTTGAACTTGCCCTTTTTTTCCCTCCTTTGTATACTGATTATCATTTAATTACACCCCTACAGAGATGTAAAAACATATGACTTTGAACCTTGGAGAGCCCCTTTGGTGTTTCAAGGAGATTTTGCCTGAGCTAAGCATACTTCATCAGATAGTGAACATCCTTATATTTTCCTGATCTGGATCTTTGTGAACTTTTTCTGACATGAGACAAAGTGACCTCTTAGTGGTGTGCAACCTATGGATAGAACAATGCTTGTTTTTTCAGAAAAGGAACTAGTTCATGGTTGACTAGTACTAGACAGAGGTTTTTTGGCCTAGAATATCTTAGCCAAGGAAGAACTCCATAAACACCACTATCTAACTTAGGGACAATGTTTGACCAATTCTGAGTGTTTTCTTAGGCATGATCAGATTTTTAAATGACAAGATGACCAGGGATAAAAATGCAGACACTTTGTCAACCTTTGGATGGTGAATGGCATGAGAAACAAGGGTAAATGATAGCAAATAATTTACAGCGATGACAACTATAGACATGGTTACTTTGTTGAAACCAAATAGGACTTGTCAACTGGGGTTTTTCTCATCATAGGCTGACAGGAAGGGGTAGGAGGACAAAAATTGTTTTGGGGTGTTTTCTAGATGACAAATTGACAATTTAGAGATTAGCTTCTAGAAAACTCAACTAGTCATCAATAACAGGTAAAAATACTGATAACTAACAATTTCAATTAGTTAGTTTTAGTACCATACACTACAACATTGTTTTATTCACACATTATTCACTTATTTGGATCATTAGAGTATAACTGGTATGTTGACACATATATTTCATTAAGGTATGGAAAGAACTAGTAGCTTGAGAATAAATTTGTCGAGCCTCCATTGAATTGAGATATTTCCACTTAAACAACCATCCAAATAGTGAATCAAATCAGAAATAGACCCATTATTTTGTATACCTATTTGTGATTAAGAATAAAAAACATTATTTATTTCCACAGAGATCCATAATAGGCTATAGGCCTACCTTTATGGATCAAAAAGTACATATGATTAGTGGTTCAGCCTTCGAGGGACTTGTGTGCTTGATATATTTCAGCACAATGGTAATACTTCTAAAGTTTTAAGAAAGCAATTAAAAAAAATGTTTGCAGATATATTGATATGATTGTTAATCAACCAACCATTTGTCTTGTCACAGGACACTGAATTTTTCTAACAACTGGTCGAAGCACTTATATACAACTTGAGTGGGCCTAATAGTTAAGAGCATGTGTCTCCTCCTAAGAGGTCACAGGTTCAAAACCAGAGGGGGGTAGAGTATGTATGCCTTCGTAGACTTAGCAGTCAAATCGCTTCAGGTAGGTGGATCCCTTGTCCCACAAACAAGGGGGTCTCATACACTAATTTGGTGTCTCGCTTGGTCATGACCTGGGCCCCTTGTCCCACAAACAAGGGGGTCTCATACACCAATTTGGTGTTTGGCTTGGTCGTGACCTGGGTCCCTTGTCCCACAAACAAGGGGGTCTCATACACCAATTTTTGTGTCTATCTTGGCCATGACCTAGGCCCCTTGTCCCACAAAAAAGGGGGTCTCATACACCAATTTGGTTTCTGGCTTGGCCGTGACCTTAAAACTGGATAATAATAATAATAATAATTTAGCCTCAATAAAAATTCTGACTAAAAGTGCCACTAACCACTAGTTAAAAAGGTTGAATATTGTGAGTGAATTGAAATTGAAATAATTTTAGATTGAAATTTCAAGTGAACACTTCACTCACCTTTAGAGAGTACATTTGGAAAATAAAGATGAATAAGTGTTTACCAAAAATGTTAGCCTAAAATTTACTGTCATAGTCTACTTTTAAAAACTACATGCTAAGAGTAATTTAGCATGATTGCATAAGGTCTGAGAAATTTTGTGTTTCAAAACTCTTTTAATACAACTTCTTATATGAACTGTAGATTTCAAACAACAATGGTAATCAATTAACGGTCATGCACATTCTTCACACAAAGAATGCCTTGGTTGATCAAATTTTTTTAAAAGGAAATTTTAACTTAGGCTTTTGTGATTCTTTATATTATAAATTTCAAACAACAATTGTAGTAAATTTACTGGATTGCCTTGGCTAATCAAATTTATTGAAGGGAAATTAAAAAATTTGTAAATTTTTATTGATAGATAATTTGGATTTTTGTGATTTTTTAAAAATTGTTTTAATATTAGATTGGATTCAATACCCAATTTTATGCTTAAAGAATCCTTCACGTTTTAATACCCTTCTTCCTTTCCTTTGTACCCTTCAATCATATTAAATCTCCAATATATCCTAGGAGCTTCTATTCCTTTTGATTTGTTTGGCTTGTTTTCTGTTCCCTCTATCAGCTTGGGGGTTTAGCATCGACTAAGTCCCCAGCTCATCGCAAAGTTGAAAGAATATATCTACCTTTTAAGCAAGCCACCTTAGAATGAATGAATGAATGATATTTTAACATCCATGAGACTAAAAATAGTCTATGGGACCACCAACTTCCTTGTTTTTTACCTTCTGTAATTCAAGCTTTTTTTTACTCAAATTGATGATGAGTTGACCCAACCTTCTAACAGTTTCATCAGTGAAAAGACAATGCCATAGAATTGATGCTAACATATTGCGGTAACTGTCCCCGATGTCTCTGAAAGCGTCACATTCCAAAATGAAATGTTTTTCTGATTCCACTGACCCAAAAGTTCAAATAGCACATACCCTTTCTTCCTAAGCTTCTTTAGGTCGCTTCCACCGTCCCGTTTCACTCTGAAGTTGATGTGAGTTAGTTCTTAATTGAGCAATAAGAAACTTTTCCCTCCACGGAATTCTAGCTCCAATGTATTCTTTTTGTTGGAGATCACAAGTGGGGTTGAATTCCTGAACATAATACTTCTTCTTTCTACCCAACTCATTTCCCCATATACCCTTATGAAACTTATCCAGCACAAAATTCTTTAACTCCTTGCTATTTGTGGGACATGTATTCAGGTAAATATTCCATTTTAGCATCCATTTGTTGTTTTGTCTCATCCATGATTTCTTTCTTTCACTCATACCTTCATTGAAGATAATTTTTGGCCATCTACCTCCTCCCATTTGCTCCATTCTTTTTAGGTACCTTATAAGACGCACCATGGCAATTGCTTCGATGGGAGTTTCCCCTGTTTCACTCAACATTATCTCATAGGGAACCGAAATTTTTATTTTGAACTTGTTTATGATCAAGAGTTTTTGAATTGTTTCAATTTGTTTCCATTTTGAAACAGAGATGCTACTAGCCCACAATTCACACCCATAAAATATCACTGGACAAACTAGGAGTCCAAAAAATACTTTGATCGTGTTCCAATCCCATAACTCTACCTCTCTACATCTATTTTGAAGTGCATATAATGCTTTCCACCCTCTTAAAATTATTTTCTTTTTGCAATCCTCCCAATTAAGATTTTTGTTGAAATCGATCCCAAGGTACTTGTATTCATTTACTTCTTCAAGAATGTTTCCTTCAAAGAAGATAGTATGTTGGCGTTGCTTCCTTTTATTAGAGAAAATCATTATCTAGTCTTACTGGTATTGACTTGCATCCCCACTGCTTTACAAAATTGCTCAAGGGCATATAGCTACATCTGCAATCCATGGGCCAATTTAGCAACTAGCACAAGATCATTGGCATATAGAAGAAGCTTTATCACAAACTCCCCCAATCGAACACCATCCCCACCTTGCAAATTTAGCCACTCTTCTAGTTTTTCAATATATAAACCAAAAAGGGTAGGGGATAAAGGGCAACCTTGCTTGACTTCGATGCCACTTCTAAAAATTTCTGAAATGCCTGCTGAAGTTCTAATTTTGACATTCACCTCTTCATAAAGCCCATGGACAACAGTTCTATATTGTAAAGGAATTTCAAGTTCTTCCATTCTACACCACAACTTATCTCTAGGGACCATGTCAAATGCCTTTTTGAAGTTAACAAAGCAGCAAAATACTTCTTCTTTGCTCCCCCAAACCTTTTCAACAATGTGTCTTAGCGTGATACCATGATCTACTGTAGAATGCTTCGGCCTAAAACCTGCTTGCCCTTTTGCCCTCTTTTCTTTTACTTTTGCCCACTTACTAATTCTATTTTCTACCGTGCCACTGAAAAGCTTTGAAAACAGAGGATTGATCATAATGGTTCTATAGTTGGAAGGATTATTAATATCTCCGCTTTTAAAAAGGGGAATTTCTAGACTAGTTGTCCAATCCCTTGGGAACCCTTGCTGAATGACGTTGTTGAATATTTCCATGATGTGGGGTGTCAAAATGTCCATTTCATGCTTTAGATATTCTGCTTGAAGTACAACCAAGTCCTTTTCCTTCCCTACTTTCAACATTTTAATTCCTGCCTCCACCTCATATACTGTGAAAAGCTTTGTAGATGTGTTGATCCTGGGAGGAGGCTCAACCTCTAATTCTTTTTCATAGTGTTTCCTTGCATAGTCAAACCACTGATTGGGTGTAATATTATTTTCAAATTGCTTCTTCCTTGGTTGAAGTGCCTGCCAAAAAAGTTTTGGGTTATTCTTGCCTAGATATATCAGCTCTTCCCGCCTTGTTTGCATGAACTCGTATTTTTTCCTTTTTAAAATATGTTTATATAACTTTACATTCAGCTTCCCCTCTCCTTCATTTTTCAAGGTTCTCCTTGCCATTTTTCATTCATCATCGAACCACGCATTCACAGGAAAACAATTTGATTCTGATTTCCTATTTTTTGCTCTTTTTCACTTCTCAAGCACACCCTGGATTATATTTGTTAACTCATGGTTGTTGAGGCTTTGGGGACCAATTTTCTCCTTCTAAATTGATCTCCTCAACATTGTTTTGAAGATAGTGCAATTTTCTTGTGTTAGAAGAATTTTTCCCCTTGATGCCGGTTGTTGAGAACATTGAGTTTTCCTCCTATTCTGTCTTTCTTCTAGCCAAGATAACTTTATATAAATTGGGTTATGATCTAATTTTAAGTCCCAAATATGATCTCCAATCTTAACTTCATCTATTCTTTCTATTAGGCTTTGTGAACCAATAACATAGTCAACTACACTTGCCCCATTGTATGTGTTGCAAGTGAAGTTCCCGGACTTTTTCCATCTCTCTAGACCAGTGTAGATAATTAAGTTGAAATCACCACAAAACGTAAGCAAATCCTCTCCAAAATGATTACTAACTTTTTCATCTTCTGAACATCTCACCCATCGAGAATTCTCCTCTTCAATGAGCTAGATAGGATTGTGATCCTCTTTGCAACAAAGAATACTAGCTTGTTGATTCGTTGTTCTAGCATTGAAATCTCCCACTAAAAGAACTTCTCCCTGTTGAGAATATGTGAAAATATCTTGCTTTAAAGCTGCATATGGATCTTTGCTATCCAATCCCTTATTTTTGTAAGTTTTTGATACTTGAGGCGCAAAATAACATGTTGCAAATCTTATGTCATTCTCATTCTCTATTATGATGAACCATAAATATTGCTTATTTGTATCTTCTATCACTAACTGAATGTGACGACCTTCTTTTTCTTTCACTAAAACCAGTATTCCTCTGTACCCTTTGACATTTTTTGCTGCCTTGTTCCAAACTGTTAACTTCAAATAGCCGTCAAACATAGGAGTTTTGCAACCATCATGTTCATGAGTTTTTGTGAGACAAATTATGTCTCTTCCTTTTGCAATAGGCCCTATCCTAGGTCCCCTCCTCCAAGGGTAACCTCTACAGTTCCAACAAACTAGACTTAGGTAGACCTGGGTAGGATTTGGTTGCTATGCAGTTTGGCACACAAGACTCGAATTTGAGTCTTCACCCCTTTTCATCCATGATGATCCTGTTGTTTTCTTCCCTATTATAGAATTACCTATTTTTTGTTCATTGTCAACTTGCTGCCTTGTTTTGCCATGAGGCCCAAACACTGCAATAACTGCTTTACCATTGTACAACCATGCTCTTTTCCCTTTGTTTCTTGCTGCTCTAACTTTCTCCACTTCTTCTCTTCTCTCTTCTTGTTGCTTGCTAGTTAAATCTTCATCTAGGAAGAAGTGTGAACCTTTCAAGAGTTTCTTTTTGCTTAAGAGATGATGTTTCTCTTGCACACTTGCCATGATGACTTTTATAGGTCGAGGTCTTTCCTCACATATCTTTCCCACCCTCCTTGCTTGACAAATTTTCCTTCTCCACTGTAATTTCTCTCTCAAAATGTCCCTTGTCAAATTGAAAGTGCTTTCATTATTTCCATAGTCTCTTATTCCCCTGATAATACAGTTTGTTTCTCTCTCTTTTCTTTCTTTATGTTCTCTTTCCTGTGCTCTACAAGAACTTACATCTTCTTTTTCCTCTATCCTGTGACCATTGGTGTCCTCAACCCTAGTTTTGATTTCTTTTGGAATGTATGTCTTCTTGTTCTCTTCTGTCTTCTTTTCGGAAAGGATTGTTTGCTGACTTATTTGTGTATCTACCTGAGTTGTTTTAGAGATTATCACATCTCTGTTTGTTGTCATTGCGTCATTCCTGCTTTGCCATGCTACCTTCATGTTTTCTCATTCTCATTTTCCTGCCTCTACAGCATCTTGTAACATTGTTACCTGCTCTTTCCGAATTCTATTACATTCCATTAAACATTGATTTGCAAGTGTGATCTCTGAATGTTTGCGGGAAGAGAGAAAGGAAGCTTTGATGGGCATGGACGAAGCCACAGAAAGCACAAATTGATAGATTTAAACTTAAATCGCAGAAAGTAGGTTGTTAGTTGGCGCCTTGAGGAAATGGAGGAGGAGAGCAACATAATTGAAGTGAAGCTCTTGGAGTTGAAAAGGAAAAACAGATGGCATGATAGCTAGAGGTTCAATTGCTTGGGGAGTGTGAGGATCAAAAAGTTGAGGACAAGAGAAGGTTCAATATATGTTCCTTTTCTGAAATGCTCTGATGGATCATTTCAATTTTGCAAATTATTGCTTTGAGTTAACCTTCAACCCATTTCAAGATTATTGCTTTGAGTTAGATGTTTTTTTCCAAGTTTGGTATTACTTATCTTCAACATGTTCAACATATCACTTTGATGGGACAATTGAACGAATGACTTCACATCAAGGAGTGTCTTAATAGAGCATCGGATCACTGTCTATCCAAGACCCCATGGACAGAAATTCAACATTCTTAGCTTCAGCCCTCATTCAGGATTTTTCAGAACATTCTGCAGAGTCTAATTAAAATGTTCATCGTGATTTGGATAGTGGGTATCTAGTGGTTTTAGTTAAGAGATTTCTATGGACAGGGGTGTTTAGTGGTTTTAGTTGAGACAACTCTATAACAGGTGTAGAGTTTTTTTTTTTCGTTAAATCAAATATAAAATTAATCTTACAATCTCTAATTGTTTTTGTTTTTTTAGTCATTGATGCAGAAAAAAAAAAAGGGACTTTTCCTTGGAGCATCTAGTATTTATGTTCTGAAAGATAATTCTTAATCCTATGAAAAATTCTCACTTTCTGCTTTGTTAAGCTACTCTGACAGGTTTAGTGAGAGACCCGCTTTCAAGTACATAACTGTTTAATCAAGTCTAAGTTTTGTTTTTAGCAATATGCTAAATTTTGGGATTTTTCAGATGTCCATCGGCTTAGAAATTGTTTTCTTAAATATTAATATAAAATTATTTTTTCATGACCTATTCTTATGGATTTCTTTAGTAGTATGTTGTTTATTGTATTTTTAAAAATTTATATTTTTAGAAAATAAATTATAAATATTAATATATATATATATATATATATATATAGAGAGAGAGAGAGAGAGAGAGAGAGAGAGAGAGAGAGTTTTTTGGAAAATAAAACATTAAATTGATAACCATAAAAATGAAATATATATTTAATTATTTCTATAAAAGTAATAAAAGATAATAAAGAGAAAAACATTTGAATAATTTACTAGTGACCGGGGCTTGCACCCCATAACTAGAGCTTCCCGAGAGGTCACCCATCCCAGAACTCCTCTGGCTCAAACACACTTAACTGTGGAGTTTTCCCCACAATCAAGCCCACTTAGCTTGCTACCCCATTTGTAAAACCTTAGCAACTATTGTGCCTTTCAAGAAGAGATCCCTTTACTCTTAATATTTTAAGTATGAAGGGTTTCGGCAGTGCATTATATTAGATCTCTATTCATATTAAATCTCTGTTTAAAATAAATCTATACTGATAATAAACCAACAAAAAAAAACATCTAAACACTATAAACCACATAAACGAAACACATGAAAAAAACATTATTTACACTTTCAAACCAACGTGCTCTGAGAAACTGACCAGGCAAGATGAGAATGGAAAGTGATTTTTTTGAACGCAAGAAAAGAAAATGGCTTGAAATTTGAATCACAAAAATTTCATCTATGTAGCGATAGATCCAGAAAAAGTATAAAGAATTGGATTCTAGAAAAAAACAGTGGACTGTGAACTCGGTCCAATCGCTGACTTTACCGCAAGTCTCCCACCGCTTTCAATACCTACCACATGGAAGGAATATGGAAAATGACCAACCCCAGCTACCCACATATATTTATTTTAATATTTTATATCTCCATAGTCAAGAATATTTGAGTGATTTTATCGTTAAAGAATGATTGTTTATGAACATAAGACAGATCTGTCATAAATTTAATAAATTTATTCCAAATCTGTATCTGCTTATATATAACAAGTCATATCGTTACAGAAGAAAATACATCTCCCCTTCTCTAAACAGACAAACATAATAGATAAATAACTATAAAAGTCACTTCTTTTCTTACTGGTGTTGAATCATATAAAGTTGTCTCCATTCCATTCACTCTGGCTATGAAACAGCCTCTAGTTAAATAATATAATATTTTTTATTCGAACAAGGTTGTGGGAATATAAATTTTCTTATTTTTTAATTCTGAATGTATTGAAGAAAGTAAATTAAGTTGTAAATGTATTTGTGATTTTATTCATTTTGTTCGGAAATCTCAAAAAAAATTTAACATTTTATGTTTGAGATGTTAATTTTTTATCAAATCTCAAATATTTTATGTTTAACCATTTTATGTTTGAGATCTTATTAATTTTTAATTTAAGATTTTAAGAGTTACCATTAGAATACAAATGAGTATTAATTGGGTTATGGTGGTTTAGAATGATTAATATCTTTTTTACTTGAAGTTAATTTTTGCTGATTATATGATGAGCTATAATGTTTTAGACAAATATTGTTATAATGGCATTTATGTTTATGAATATTGTTATATTGCCTTCCAGTCTTGTGAATTCTCAAGTGAATGAATATTGTTATATTGGCTTTGAGTCTTGTGAACTCTCAAGTGAGTATACCTGTGGGCTAGCCTAGTACCAGCTATCTCACTCTAGCCCTTGAGTCGAGAGGGAGGCAGACCTCTGATTTCTTTCCTCGGATAAAGTACAGTCCAGCAAAGTTGCTAGTGACATGATGAGCTATAATGCCATGGATAAATATTGTTCTATGGTTTTCATGCTTATAAATATTGATATATTGGCTTTGAGTCTTGTGAACTCTCAAGTGAGTGAATATTGTTATCTTGGCTTTGAATCTTGTGTACTCCCAAATGAGTATACCTCTGGGCTGGCCTAGCACCAGCAATCTCAATCTAGCCCTTGTGTCCACATAAAAACTGACCTCTGATTTCTTTCCTCGGGTCTCTAATTTCTTTCCTGCAAAGTTGCTAGTTTCTTTCCTAGGGTCTCTAATTTCTTTCCTGCAAAGTTGCTAGTGACATGATGAACTATAATGCCATGGATAAATATTGTTATAATGGTTTTCATGCTTATGAATATTGTGATATTGGCTTTGAGAGAGTGTGACCTTTTGCTAACATCTTCATAACATCCTGATTTTATCTAGAAATCAGTATTTCCATTTTTTTGGCCTCACTGATGTTTGTTGATTTTTAAAGATATTTTTATGGTATCTTAATTTTGTCAATATTTATCAATTTTTACAGATAATTTCCTCATTTTTAGAGGAATTTTACTGATATTTCCCTGTTTTTAAGATTTTTTGGTTTTCCAAAATCTTGCTGATTAATGTTAGTAACATTCTCTTATAAATTTTCAAGTAAGTGAATATTGTTATATTAACTTTGAGTCTCGTAAATTCTAACTGAATATACCTCTAAACTAACCTAATAAACTGACCTAATACCAGCAATCTCACTGTAACCCTTGAGTCCAGAGAAAAACTGACCTCTAATTTCTTTTTTGGAAAAAAATACAATCCAACAAAACTACAGAGGTGTTTTAGTATTTGAAAATGGACCTGTTAACAATCATAAGTCATTGCACTTATAGTTGGTAAAAATGTTTTAATGCTTAACCATCAATTTATCTATATTCATCCATCATTTAACTTGTTGCGAAAATATTATCTGCCAAAAAAAATACATACAAATATCTGAATTGCAAACACAAATATATATACACATCTAATCTCACCCAGTGCTGCAATCAGATATGCATGAATTATGTACATACAGATATAGAGCAATATCTATACATACATACAGATACAAGGACATATCTCCCCTGAGCTTGTTGCCATGCTGTAAAACACCATGCTTCTCTTCAGTTAAAAATCAGTAATTCAGCTGGCTGAAAATGCTTTTAGTTTTCTGTTCTATTTAACTACAGATGGCAGTACCCATCAAAGTTACAGATAATTTATTTATTAATTTATTTCTAATAAAAACTATTAATTTTTCTTTCCTGACCATTTTCACGAGATATTGTTTGGGGATTTTGAAGAATGTACTGAGAATTGAACTTGGACTTGGATCAGGGCCGACTGTGGCAGACACCACCTGGAATTGGACCAGAAATATTGAAGTTGAAGTTGGGCCAGGGCCAGGGCCGACTGTGGCCCAACAACAAACAGAAAGTAAACGGCTTTGAAGTCTACTGTTCAAATTGGCAGTAGTGAGTCAGTCATCGTCAAGCAGCGCTGCATTCTGCAACAACGAATTCGTGTAACAGCAAGGGCAATCCCTGCAAGTACTGTGTATCAATCTTATAAGATCGCTCGCCTTCAGCTTGGCCTTGGGGGTGCAATCCACCTGCAGAAGCCAGAAAAGCTTGGAGCAAACGCCCGATTCGGCTGCGTAGCGGTGCACGTTCTCGCTCCGGCAGTGCCCGCAGACGGACCACAGAGCCCCCAACGCATACTCTGTTGCCAGCGGCGATGACCTCGACATTTTCTTCACAATAACAGGAACCGCTAGGGCATGACCAGCAACGGCCGCCCGGCCCTCTGCACACCGGCAGAGCGATTCCAAGAGGCAAAGGCAGGGCTCATCCACGCCCGCCTCCCGTTCCATGAGAATATCCACCAGTCCTTCAACGGCCCCTGCCTCCACGGCCTCGGCACGGTTCTTCCCAACCGAGCAAACCGCCAGAAGGGCTTTCAAACCTGCCCTTACCGCCGGAGGGCTTTTCAACATGTCCACCAGGCCTTCAATTAGTCCGTCCACCGCGGAAATTTGCCACAGGGCCCGTTCGTCTGTGGTCAGCCTTTCGATGACCTCGGCGCTCCCGATCCGCGCCTCTGCGTTTTTGCTCCGCAGCAACCCTGCCATGGTCTCCAGCTCTGCCACCCCAGCGACCTTTCGCTTCATCGCTTCATCCAGCGGCAGCACGGCCAGAACCCCAACCGCTTCCTCGCAGGCAACCCGGTCCTCTTCGTCCCCATTTTGCCTCAGCACTCCGGCGAGCACCGCGGCCCCGCCCTCATCCGAGATGCAGATTGCGTTCCGGACGCTGTCCCTGGCGAGCCTCTTGAGCCTCTGCAGGGCCTGGATCCGGGTCGTTCCGGCTGATTCAATTTCCTGAAAAAGCCACCGAACCGTATGGGGATTCGCAGGGGTTTTAGGGGTAGGGATCCGCTCGACCCCCTTGGCGCTATTGGCTCCGCACCAGGCCTGTATCAGGCGTCGCAGGGTATGATTGGGGATGAGCTCATTCGTAACCAGTGGCAGCAGTGTGGCAGGGCAAGTGTTGTTCCCGTCGTCTATCCATTTCTCGATGCTCGGCCTGTCGTATGTCACTCCTGTGCAGGTGCTCACAGGATCCTTCATCAATTCCAGCGAGATCGGGCATGTAAAGAATGGGGGAATTGAAATCTCGAGATCTCTTTTGCCTCTCGCCATTGGGAATTTTCTCAAATCTGGGGTTGGAAATTATCAGAGATAGCAGAGGAGGGAGCTCTGCCTCTGTCATGGCCGGCCGGGCATTAAAAAGCAGAATGCGGTCAAAAGTCAAGTGAAGAATCAGAGTGGCGGAGGAATAGGCGATTCAAAATCAAAACTGGCTGCCATCGGTCAAACTGAATTAAGAAAGATGGAAGATTTTGATCCGTCCGCCAACTCATTTGTTCAGAATTTCGGCGTTCAACGGTCAATATAAATTGAGAAGAAAACGCCTTAAAGTATATATTTCCAATTTTCCAGTCTAGTCACTTTAGACACTGACTTTCTTCAATATTATAATAAGATTTAAATCATTCTTAATTAGTTAGGAATTAAATATGTTATAAATAAGAAAATAACGTAATATTAAATTTAAAATTACTTTATAAAAAAACTAATATATAAATATTCAGAAATATTTAATAAAAATAATTTCTATTTTTTTTCTTGTGAAGTGGTCCCACTTTGGCCCGATTTATGGTTTGAGTTCACCAAAGATTATATAGTTGCTTTGTGGCTTGAGAAATCTCAACCGAAGGGTATTTAAGATGTCAAAATCACCTAAATATCTAAAGCATTTAAATCGTCAAAATCATCGAAGTACTAACCAGCATTAAACAGATTAGATTTAACTTGTCTCATCTAAATTTGATCCTAAATCACCCTTTGCCAAAAATTAAAATCTACTCATTTTAACAAAATATTAATAAATTATATTATTAATCTCATTATTTTTACAAAATATAAATATATAAAATATAATTCAATAATATTCCCTCATAATAATATTAGTTGTTATTATCATCTGTATTAAAGTTCCTGCTTTATTATAATTTTATAACTAAATAATAATAAAATCTCTGATTCAAATATATCCAATCCCTTAATCTAATTTATATATATAATCTACTATACAGAATTTATTATGATTGATAGTCAAGTTCATCATATTTGACTTTGACAAAACATTATTTTTACCTATAAAGTTAAATTTGACTTTTGATTAAGCGAAACATTACACTTTACATTAAAGATGCTATGGGCCATGGTTTATCAAGCGAGTTGAAATTATTTCGCAAAAGCATAAATATGCTATATCTGGATTTAAAATGGACACGATAATATTCCCCTCTCAATTATTAAAAATAAAATTTAAATAAAAAATATTATTTTTCAAAGGAAATTTAATTATTTTAAATATTTTAGTTGAAATCTACAAAATCTTGGTGAAATTATTATTATTATTCACTATTTTCCATTATTTAAAATATGTATCTTTTTGAAGTTATAATTTTTTTTTAAACATTCTAATAATAAATAATATGTGATTTTAATAAATTTTTTATTAAATATTAAAAAAATTATAAAAAAATAGAATTTAATTTCATAATAATAATTAATTTTAGGAAATTGTGAGGGTTAGCTTAATTGGTTGAGATCTTATTGTTAAAGCTTTTTACCATTAAGAGGTAACAGATTTAATTCTCTTCCATGCTTTGGTGTCTAGGTCTTTTAGGTTTCTTATATTTTTCGTCACCAAACACATAGAGACAAACACTCAACAAGGTAAGTTTCTTTTTGGAGGACTGAAGAAAGGGCGACATGCTCATACTTTGGTGCCCCGATATGTAAGAATTGCGATAATTTCTCTACGAATATCAAAAGTGGTGGTGTGCTCCTACTTTGGTGCCTTGCGCCTCATCTCTACAAACAAGACAATTAACTCTCCCTCAAAGACATCAATAAGATCCTTTGAAAGTTCATATTGCAGGTAAATTTGATTATCTGTCTCTCTGTATTGGTACCAATTCTCTTTAAAGGGCATATCTTGGGGAGTTGCAGGACATATCTTTGCCTTTCAAGTTTCTTCCTCATGTGGTCTTGAATTCTCTCCACAGACAATCTCTCTTATGCATCTATAGTTGGAATGTCTTTCAATCTATGTTCGAGTCCCCTCCTTACACGGTCCTCTGGGAACTAGCTCTTTGGATGTGCGCCCAATTGGCCAACACAACGCGAAGATGCTTTGTAGCCCATTCTCAATTAGTCTTCAACGAAGGAATTTGATAAGGATGATTTGTCCAGTGTCATTCAGTGCCTTGGCTTTGTCCAGTGTCATTTAGTGCCTTGGCTCATAATGGAGAACCATGATAATTCTGGCTCGGATTTAGGACCTCTGTGTCACCTTTGTCACCACCTTCCTACATGCAACAATGCATGGTATAGTGAGATAATACATCAGTTGTGGCAACAGTCTGACTCTATATTTTTCCTCCTGGAAGAACAACAAAAATTACAGTCCAAAATGCAATAGTTTGAAGAGGAACTCTAGTGGATTCAACACCAACTAGAGGACATGCAGCTTGAAGGAAATTTTGGAGAGAATTGTAGCACTGTAAGCAATTTTCCAAGACAAAACTCATACATGATGTCCATTGACTCCCCATAGATGATATATGTTCACTTTCTGCAAATGTAATGTGTTTTACAACCAATCTGTAGAGTTTGTAGTGTTAGTACTTTCTAGAAAATGTTTGTTCACGATAGTAGGGTAAGAGTCAGTTTTGAAACCCCATATATGATTTTAGTAGAAGATATTTTTCCTCTTTATTGAATGTAACTACTTCTCGGTTTTTTTGCAGCAATTTAGGTGCAAACATAATCAAATTTATAATTATTTTTGTCCTAAAAAAAAGGTTTTGAGAAGAAGTTTAATTGGCAAGCGCCATGAAAATCAAGAATTATGTAATGTGAAATTTGAGATTCAAATCCTCTCAATTTACCCATATCTATAAAAGGCATACACAAATACCTAAGATTTATCGCGATAATGATCGAAATAAACCTTATCAGTAAAAAAATCATAATAATAATTAAACATAAATACATTATCATTTTCATTACAATAAAATATTTATAATAATTATATATTTTTACTAATATAATTATAATTATTAAACATTGCCTTATTAAAATTCAAAATTAACTCAATTAAGTTAGATTCTAAATTATGATTAAGTACACCTTGAGATTGACTAAGAATTTAGCTTTAAAAATAGATATGAGAAATTCCAATGAGAATAACATACAAGTAGCACATTTAGAATCTTCAAATTGGAGAACTAATTGCCACTCACATGAAAGATGTTATGGATCAGGCCATAAAGAGATTCTTATGGAAATAGAATCTTCAAATTGGATAGCTAGCTGACATCAACGATGTTATGTATCACATAAAGAGGATGCTTATGCCATCATGGTGGTAAAGGTTGTGGCATATGGCATAAAGGTATCAATGTGTTAGGGACTTTATGTAAATCGGGGTGTTTAAGGTATAGTGTTTTTGTTTTTAAATTGATTAGAGGATTAATTTTCACACATGTTTTGTTTTAAGTTGTGTGATTGTTAATTTTTCGGTGGAATACAAAATGTTTGTGGAGATGTTCGGTGGATAGATTTTATGACTTATTTAGAGTTTTAGGATCTTAGAAGGGTGGTTTAATTTATTGACTTTTTATTTGGAATTCATAATGACTTTCTTCTTATTAACATCATGATTGATTGAATGTGACATTAATTGTTCATTCAATATTTCATTCTTATCTTGATATTATGTGTTTCTTATTTGTTATGATTTTTATGCCAATAAGGATGTTGATGATGACAATGACTTCCTCTTTACTAATGTAATGGTTAATTGCTTTTAGAATTAAAATGCTTGTTTCTTTTTCTATATAGTGTATTTGTTTGCTATTGTTATTACATCAAGAGAAGTAAGGTCCATTCCATATCATAGTATTGAAGATATTATAATGTTTATCCTGTCTGTTTCTACTGTGACAATGATGTTAATACATGTTGGCCAAATATAATATGTTTTAGAGAAGTAAAAATATAGTATTATTAAGTTTAATATGGCTAAATGATAATATTTCACAAATCTTTAAAAAT
The DNA here is from genome assembly GCA_034641835.2 of Pinus albicaulis. Classification (NCBI taxonomy): domain Eukaryota; kingdom Viridiplantae; phylum Streptophyta; class Pinopsida; order Pinales; family Pinaceae; genus Pinus; species Pinus albicaulis. The sequence continues at coordinate 460,377,272 of CM076571.1, forward strand.
AATACTATGAAAACATAATCATTTCAACCTCTAAGAAGAGGCATTGGAGGTAATTCTTTGACACTCTTCCTCACTTTTTTTAATTAATCCATAATATCAACACTCGGTTACATGATAACAAACATATATATAGTAAAATGATCTCTCTCTCTCTCTCTCTCTCTCTCTCTCTCTCTCTCTCTCTATATATATATATATATATATATATATATATATATATATATGAATAAATTGAAGAGACATGTTAGGTAATTTTGTTTGACACCCTTCCTCACTTTTATATATCAATCCACAATATCAACAATGATTGTTGAAAAATGTGTAACTAGGTTCAGTCTTCATAAATATGAAATGTACTTTTGGTTCTTTTATTTTGTAAAATGAAAGAAAAATATTACTATTATTTTTGGAGCATGGGTTTCATGCTCAAGGTACTTTATTTTAGAGGTTAAGCACCCATTGAGTGCTTCTAGGGTTTTTCCTAGGTCAAGAATTCAAAATATTCATTGTGATAAGTTGAAGACACCATCGGGCACATTGTAACTTGTAAAGAAAATTAATTTTGTCATTAAAAGTGTCAAAATACCCTTCAAGGCCAAGTCGGCCTAGCAGCTGGGAAGTTGGCCTATTTTTAGGAGCCATGTCCACCTTGAGAAGCCTATATAAAGGAAGGAACTCGACCTCCTTGAGATACATTCATTCACTCACTCATTCAAGTGAAGGAGAAGAGCAAGAAGGCTAGCGAAGAAGGAGGATGACGAAGAAGATTGTTTCTGGGCTAATATTCTCTCACACGTGCAAAGAAGTGAAGCTAGGGTTTGTTGCTTCAAGGTCAATATTCTCTATCTGCTAGAGGAGGATCAAATATGTTGGAATAAGGGTCTATTAGGTCACCTTCTAGCCCTAGACATGGAAGCAAGGCAAGCGAAGTTTTTGGGAGGCCTTGGAAGGCTAAATTTGCTCACACATGTGGTTGCATAAGTAGTTGCAGGGGGGTGAAAATTTCAAACCTACAGTAGAGGCCGAAATTCTGAAGTTGGGGGTCGAAGTTGTGCTATTGTAAGAGATTTAACTAGGTTTGACTTGGAAAAGGGAAGCACATCATCAGGAAAGGTTGGACTTGGTATTGTAGGGTATTGGTATTGTTTTAGAGGTCTTGGAATTTTTCAATTCAAGAATCTGTAAGAAGAGAAGAAATTTTGTGGGATTTCCTCTCAAGTGGAGAGGTTTTGGCCCTGGCTTGCATCCTACATTATGGGTTCTTGTGTAATATTGTTCTTCTTGTTTTTGGTAGATTTTAATGATATACAAACATAATAGTAAGTAATAAAAAGTAAAAATACATCACAAGCAGTGATCATAGAAAGAGAAATCATCACTACTCTCGCCCTATAGATTTCTCAACATGAGATCAGAGCTAAGGTTGGCTAAGGGCATAATGAATATCTCTACTACACTGAAGAAATTCCTAAGAGTACGAAGGTAGTAAGCCATCTGAAGAAGGGCATCAAAGAAGTATGGGATCTCTTATTTTCTAAGAAGGAAGAGACCAAGATATCTACAAAGGATGAAGGACTATTCTCAACACTCAAGGACACATTTCAAGATGAGAACATTTGGGTAATAAATAGTGGAGCTTCAAGACATATGACGAGCCAACACAAGAAATTGAAGACATTATCAAAAGGGAAGTCCACTTACTCCGTAGAACTTGGTGATAATAAAAGTTACCGTGTAAGAGGAATTGGATCAACTTCACTTGAACCAGAGAACATCTTATTTGTTCCGAGTTTGCAGAAGAATTTACGTTCAATTTCATGTCTAGAAGACAAGGGTGATAGAGTTGCTTTCATTGATGGAAAGGTTGTAGTATGGGGTAAAAACTCAAGCATACAAGATGCAATAATTATTGGGATCCGTGAAGGAAGAATTTACAGATTGATAACTCCCCTCTCTCAATACTTTCTTCACATTGAAGTTAGCCCATGTGAACTTTGCCATAGAAGATTTGGTCGTCTTCACTACAAAATATTACCAACCCTAAAATTAATAGTGAATGGAATCCCTGGACTGAAAGAATATAATGAATGCATATGCAAGGGATGTGAAGTGGGTAAGAACACCAAGAGACCATTTGGAAGCAGTGCTTCAAGGTCAAAAGAAATCTTGGATCTTATTCATTTCGATGTTTTTGGTCCTATTAATCTAAATTCACTTGGAGGTCATCTATATTATGTCACTTTCATAGATAATCATTCAATGAAAACTTGGGTTTATTTAATGAAATCCAAGGATGAAATATTTACCAGATTGCAAGAATTCAAAGTTGAAGTAGAGAACCTTACAAAAAGGATAATTAAGATATTAAGGTCCGATAATGGAAGAGAATACACATCCAAGGAAATTATAGCCTTCTGTAAGGAGTCTGGGATTAAGAGGGAGTTTATAGTCCCATATAATCCCGAACAAAATTGAGTTGCAAAACGAAATAATCGATCCATTGAAGAAAGTGTGAAAGCAATGCTACATGATCAATATTTTCCAAAATTCCTGTGGGGTGAAGCAACAAATAAAAATGTTTACATACAAAATCAAAGCCCCCACAAGTCACTAGACAGCTTGACTCCTGAATAAGTATTCACTAGGAACAAACCAACCATATATCATCTTTGTATTTTTGGTTTTCCTATTTATATTCATATACCGAAGGACAAGAGAAATAAGTTTGATTCATCGGGCATGAAGGGAACATTTGTTGGCTACAACAATTCTTCAAAGGCCTATAGGTTCTACATAAAAGAAGGAAACCAAATAGGAGTTAGTCGAGATGTGATATTTAACGAAAGTATTGCATTCAAGAAATCAAAAGATATCCCTATGGACTCTGATGCTGAATAAATTTCGATATTTGAAGAAGAAATTGCTATGGAGGAAGAAGAATATATTCATGAAGATGAAGGTACCATTGAAACTATACAACCTGTGGTAATCCCTAGGACTAGAAAGAGGCCTAATTGGTTTAAATCCACCCTATTAGATGCAAAGGGTCATGGAGCAGCAAAAGGAACATTTAGAGAAAGCAAGAAGCCTAAAAGATATTTGGGGTATGCAACATATATGTCAAAGTTAATAGAAGAAGAGCCATCCACTTTTGAAGAAGTTGTCAATCATCACGAATGGAAAGATGATATGAACGGAGAATACCAATCGATATGGGGTATGGGAGATCATACCTAGGCTTGAAGATAAGTCTTTGGTAACTTCCATTTGGTTGTACAAAATTAAACATGTGGAAGATGGAAGTATTGATAAGTATAAGGAAAGATTTGTGTCTATGGTCTTATCTCAATAAGAAGGCATCGATTATGAAGAGACATTTGCTCCAACATCAAGGTATACAACAATTCGATTATTAGTCTCTTTGGCAACATCGATGGGATGGAATATACATCAAATGGATGTTAATACTGCATTACTAAATGACACAATTTATGAGGAAGTCTATATAGAGAAACCCTTGGGATTTGAAGTCAAAGATAAAGATGCATATGTTTGTAGGTTGAATAAGGCATTCTATGGCCTTAAGCAAACACCAAGGGCATGGTATGCAAGGATGGATGAATACCTTCAAATATTGGGCTTGACAAAAAAAATTGTTGGTCCAAAACTTTACTTCAAGGTTGTAAAAAGTGATCCTGCAATCATTCTTATGGATGTGGATGATATTCTCTTGATAGATGTGGAAGGTAAAATTGAAGAATGCAAGAAGCAGCTGGTGGAAAAATTCAATATGAAGGATCTCGGGATGATGCACTATTATTTGGGACTAGAAGTATGGCAAGGACCTGATGAAATCTACCTAGGTCAAGGGAAGTATGTGATCAAGATGTTTAAGAGGTTTTACATGATGGATTTCAAACCAATGATGACCCTGATGATCACAAACTTGAAGAGACTAAGGAATTCTCAATCCAGCCCTGTGGATCCTACCAAGTATAGACAATTGATTAGCTCACTGATGTAATTGGTGAATACTTGACTAGACATATTTTTTTCAGTAAATGTTATTAGTCGGTTACAAGTGGAGTTGAATCATGATCATTGGATAGCAGCCAAGCACATACTGAGATATCTGCAAGGAACAATCCACTACTTCCTGAAATATGATAGGAGGAATGATGTCCACTTGATTAGATATACATATTCTGACCGAGGAGGTAGTGAACAGGATGGAAAGAGCACTACAGGAGGATATTTTAGTTTGGGATCCTCAATGATCTCATGGATGAGCAGAAAGAAAGAAACAACTTCTTTGAGTAGTGATAAAGCTAAATATATTACAGCCTGTGAAGTGAGAAGAGAATTTTTCTTGTTGAGAAAGTTGTAGTCTGACTTATTTGAATGACTAATGGACCATACAATGATACATTGTGATAACACCACTTGTATAAGATTGTCTGAAGATCCAATGTTTCATGGAAATACAAAGCATATAAATAACAAGTATCACTACATTCAGAAGCTAGTATAAGATGGTGTGTTGCATCTACAATATATCTCCACTAATGAGTAGGTAGCTGACATATTGACAAAATCTCTTCCTAATATGAAGCTTGTGTATTTGAGGAACAAGCTTATTTTGGTTGATATAGATAGACACATCATTATTATATTCACTTAGGAAGAGAGAATGGAGGATTGGGTAAGAATGTGACATCTGATACTCTTTGAGGATGGCGTAGGGAATCCAAGATAAGAGTAGTCGAGGACCGATATTCTTTGAGGACTAGTTATCCGAGATAAGGATATTCCAAGGAATGCCATACTCTGTGAACACTCGGGTGGGGTATGTACCTTGAGAGATAATGATGATGGTGTCTATAAATCATTGGTCTTTCCAAGAATGTGCTTTATTGAGAGATAGAGTTGTTAGTCAAGGCCTTCCTATTGGAAAATGTTGGTTATTCTAATGCTAGACAAATGGGTTACCAATATGACTCTTCTTATGAGATCTCTTCAAATTGAGAATGTCCATGTACCATTTAGGAATACCTCCCTAGTTAAGAGGGAGGGTTGAAAAATGTGTAACTAGGTTCAGTATTCATAAATATGAAATGTACTTTTGATTCTTTTATTTTGTAAAATGAAAGAGTAATTATTATTATTATTTTTGGAGCACAACTTTCATGCTCAAGGTATTTTATTTTAGAGGTTAAGCACCCATTGAGTGCTTCTAGGGTTTGTCCTAGGTTAAAAATTTAAAAGAGTCATTGTCATAAGTTGAAGACACCATTAGGTGCATTGTAACTTGTAAAGAATTTTTTTTTTTTTCATTAAAAGTGTCAAAATACCCTTCAAGACCAAGTCGGTCTAGCAGCTGGAAAGTTGACCTATTTTTAGGAGCCACGTCCACCTTGAGAAGCCTATATAAAGGACTGAACTCGACCTCCTTGAGATACATTCATTCACTCACTCATTCAAATGAAGGAGAAGAGAAATAAGGCTAACAAAGAAGGAAGATGAAGAGAAGATTGTTTCTAGGCTAATATTCTCTCACACGTGCAAAGAAGTGAAGCTAGGGTTTGCTGCTTCAAGGTCAATATTCTCTATTTGCTGGAGGATGATCAAATCTATTGGGATAAGGGTCTACTATGTCACCTTCTAGCCCTGAATCAAGGCACACAAAGTTGTTGGGAGGCCTTGGAAGGCTAATTTCACTCACATGTGGTTGCAAAAGCAGTCACAGGGGGCTGAAAATTTCAGACCTACAATTATGGCTGAAATTCTGAAGTTGGGGGTCGAAGTTGTGTTGTTGTAAGAGATTTGACTAGTTTTGACTTGGACAAGGGAATCACATCATTAGGAAAGGTTGGACTTGGTATTTGAGGGTATTTGTCTTGGTCTAGAGGTCTTGGAATTCGTCAATTGAAGAATCTATAATAAGAGAAGATATTTTGCAAGTTTTCCTCTCAAGTTGAGAGGTTTTGGCCCTTACTTGTAGCCTACATTTTGTACTCTTGTGTACTATTGTTCTTCTTTTTTTTGGTAGATCTTCGATGATATAAGAACATAATAATAATTGAAGAAGCTAATAAGTAAGAAAAAGTAAAGAAGACATCACAAGAAGTTGTCATAGAAAGAGAAATCATTCCTACTCTTGACTTGTATATTTCTCAACATGGGTTACATGATCTCTCTCTCTCTCTCTCTCTCTCTCTCTCTCTCTCTCGCCCTCTCTCGCCCCCCACCCCCCCCCACACACACAAATTACATAGATTCCCCCTCCCCTGTGTCTCTCTCTAATGTAGATTCATCGTAACTCGAGATATTTTAAGCATGGATAAAATTTCATGCCATTTTTTATTTTCTATCGCTCTCAATGCTTAATAGATCCAAATTTAGATGGATATGCATTATTTTTATGCCAATGAAGGTGTCAATGGTAATGGTCTCATTCCTATCAATATAATGGTTGATTGGTTGCGATATGTATATGCTTGTGCACTTGCCCTTTTGCTCTTTTCTTGATATGTCATGTTTATTATAAGTGTGTGTGAATATCAAAATTGACTGTATCTTGATAACGTATTTAAAATGTTTCTATGATGATAAAGTTCCCCATTTCTATTCCTATCGTATTCTAAGATGCCTTATGTTTCAATATGAAAAATGTTAGAAACCCCAATGCAAAACCATACACCAAAATTAAATTTAAGAAAAGTGAAATAAGGTGGTTGGGAGGGGCAAATGGCCTTTTTGGGCCTTTTCTGACATAAGATGAATGTCTAACCCAAGCAGCTACCCCAACCTTTTTTTAGGGTCTCATTGACTTTGGTTAAAGCCCATTGATTTTAGTGACCTAGATTTAAGTTTTATTGGTTAAAACAATTTAGATATGAATATATCTATTTTCAAATACCTATATTTTGGGAAGACTTATTATTATGGTTAAAAACAAAACTAACATAAATAAATCTTGATTCGAAAGAAATTTTAAAAATAAATTCTTAAATTATTTAATGCTCTTTCATTGATTAAAATACCAAGGTTATTAAATATTTATGTTGATTTAATTTATTATTATTGTAGTTAAAATAATTATTATAATTTTTTTTTTTTTTTAATGTGATTTTGTTAGACATTTCATCCATATTGTATTATAAAGTGTGTCTTGCTTCTTTTATTACAAAACTTTATTAATAAGAATAAAGGTTCTAAAACGTCGACTCAAACTTCTAAAATTCGTTGATCTTCCACTATTGATTAGCAATCCTAACTCTAAAAAGCTTAAATATATAATACAAATCTAATTTTAAGTTTATGGTCAAGTTAGACACCAAATTAGTTTATGAGACCCCCTTTGTTGTGGGACAAGGGACTTGCCTCTATGTAGCAATTTGACTACTAAGTTCTCTAGAGGTGTCTTGAAAATGGTTGTTATTGATGTCAAACGTCTTCCAAGTGAAAGAGGAAGCTACATAGTCAAATAACATATTTTGAGACCTTTCTGATGATGTGTGGCACAACTTCTAACTCCTCACACTTGAGGATAAATTAATTTATATATATTTAACTATTTTGGCTTTTCACAAATTGGCCCTACTTCAGGGGTCAAATGTAATATAAACATGCATTGAGGAGGATAGATTTTGATACTTGCTCAAGTATTTCGTTGTTTTAAGGAGAGCGAAGGAGCATGTCTGAGGTTTGTTCTTCATGAACTAGTAAGAAGTAAATTGAAGCCGAGTTGGAGAAGCTTTCTTTGTGAGGGTTTTTAGCACATATCTTCTGAAGGGTTTATGTTCTGTTGAGAAGCCAAGTTTCAATTTGGTTGGTGGTGTTGCAGTTGTTGTGGGTTGAGTAGAAACTATCAGGAGGTCACTTGGAGGCCAAGATTTGTTGGAGATTGAGTTGCATTCCTTGTGGAGGTCGAGTTCTAGTCTGCATTGAGTAGAAACTACCATGATGGAAAGCCTTATTTCGAACAATTATTAAGCCTAATACTATCTCTCGAACAATAAAACAATTGTAAGTTGATGCTTACTGAGGATTGGTGTCCTCGTCTTCTTGATTGGTTGGAGCATGCAATTTTTGTAATTTTGTGCATACAAAGGATTGATGTCCTCACAAGTGTTGTAATAAATTGAAGATTGTTTGAAAAACATTTAAGTGTTCTTTTTTTGAATTTGGATTTCCACTTTTATCTCTATGTTAATGCAATGTGTTGATGATTGATTATGTGATGAGAAAGTGAAAATCATTTAATTTATATGATATTGATTCACCCCCTCTTGATAACATTGTGTATTTCCAACAAGGTGTGCATATTTTACCGCTCTCTAAATTTGAATTTGTTACCTCTTAGGAGGAGACACATTGATTGGAATTTGGATTAGGGGAAAAAATTTGCAACAACATTCAAAGTGCTCAAAATCGCACCAAACTAGAATGAACGGATCGAGCCCGTTGCCAGGAATCCATTGCACTTTGTTTCACTCAAAACGAACTCTGTATGTGGAAGTTAGAGCTCGTTGATCGACGTGTCAAACATGTGAATTTTTAAAAAATGGTCAAACAAGGTCAAAGGCAAAAAAATTTCTTTTTCCTTCGACCCAATGATAGGATGACAAGTGTCCATTTCTAAGTGGCTCAAATTTAGGCACATGGATTTTTTTTTATTGGTTTAATTTAAGCCAATGGGAAGAGGACACTTGGCAAGCCCAGAGGCTCTCATGTGCGCTGCCCCCCCCCCCCAAGGCCGAATGTGGCTAAGTGTGGTCAAATTTCGAATTTGTATTATGGAGCAAATTTTTTTGGGTAGAGTACGAGGTCGAACCCACAACCTCCCCCACATAACCCACAAGGCTTACTGATTTCCCTTCGCATTAAACCTTATTATATAAGGGGTGTGGTTTATATTTGAATTAAATCAAAGGTATGGGCAGAGTTTAAAGCGGGTCAGCCCCGTAGGGGACAACCCCAATGCACAGTCCACAGGACCATGTGCATAACCAATGGCAGAGGCTAATGTGTAATGGCATGATTAAAGTTTTAAAATGGTTTTATTAACCATTAAACCATAAATTAGCGCTAATCTCATTCCTTTAAGTTCAGATTTGTTAATCGCGCTTAACACACTACCATCCATTAATGTGCACTTAAAGCCAATTAAACTCACAGTTAACTTGGCAACATGTTTGGCAGAGCCCCCAATTTCGGTGCCACTTCCAGATTTGGCAGACTTAACTGGAGTTTCTCTAGTTTTAGTGGGGTTTCCTAGGCCAGAATTGAATGAGGCATAACTGGAGCATTTTTCTACCAATTTTGGTTCAATAAGAGTCATTCTAGATGATTTTGATGCTCTGAGCATGATGGTGCAGGTTTTAGAGGCGTTGGAGCACTTCCGAAAGAATTTTTGCCACCTTGAATATTAAAGAAGCACAGGGCCACCAAGAGAGGGGATCATGCCTAGACCATTTGAAGACCATTTTCAGAGCTTGAAGAGTCTATATTGAGGTTTTTGGGTCTCCTGAATCCAATGGATAAGGTTTGAAATCCATTGGAGCACTCTAGGTGCATGTAATCATACAATTGACCATTAATCCCTAGAGGGCCTAACCAATTGAAGTAGGTCCATGGAGATGTAGCCCAGGAGGGGTGAACTCTGTTATCAGCTATTGTGTAATGTGTTTGCTATGTGTCATTTATCTGCATTTTATTTGTTGTACATGAGTTTTTAAAAGCTAATTAACTTATAAATTTCTCATCAAAGACACTTAAAACTTGACACATAAACCCCTTCACAATTAGCTAACTTGAGACGATCCTAAACACATTTATATTTAACTGATGAGGGAGCTAGCAGAACAAAGCTAGTTTTCCCATATTTAGATCAAGTTGGTATCAGAGCACAATTTAGCTCATTTTAGCCAAGGTTAGCTAGAATAATTAGCTATTAGTTACGAATTTGTGCAAGGAGAATTTTACTGTGTGCAAGTTTATGTGTGAAGGAGAAGGTGAAGATTGAGAGCTCAGTTCTCAAATCACAACAAAGAAGCTTTTTATGCATTAAAAGTGTGATGGAAACTTCATCAAACATTGTTTCTAGTCAATCTTCCTTAGCAAAACTCTTTGATAAAGAGATGTTGTAGAAGCTCTACATCATGGATAATATGGTGAAAGAGACGTATGAAGATAAGAGGGAGAGCATTATACTTCAAGAGCAGTTGATTTCCATGAAGGAGGAGAAGCAGAAATTCTTCAAAAGATGCATGAGATGGAGACTCACCTCCATATTGCAAATGAAAACCTAGCAAGGATGCATGAGATGGAGACTCAACTCCATGATGCCAAATAAACTTTAGCTAAGTATGTGCATGAAAAAGAAGTATGCAAATCAATTTTATCTTCTAATTCTTCTAAAGATGAATGTGTAGGTGCTTTTGAAAGACAAACTAGACAAATAGGGTCCAAATTATTGATGAAAATGGGCTATGAAGGTAAATGATTGGGAAAACATTTACAAGGCATAGTTGAGCCAATTGTTGTTGAGGAAATTCCTAAGTATTTGGGTCTTGGTTATGGACAAGATGATGGAGAATGCTCCAAAGCTAAGAAGGCACATGAAGGTGTTCCAAGAAGGAATTTCATTTCATGTTCATTACCTCAAGCTTGTGAAGATTGTGTTCATGAGGAATGCAAAAGTTTATTACCCACTTTGCAAGAAGATGCTCATAAGCATGTAGCTATTAAGAATGGCAAACAAGAGGATGTTGAAATCTCTAAAGTCATTGAAGCCATTGTTGGTATTCCGAAGAGAGCCACTACCTCATCAAATTCACCTCCTCAAGAAGGCGATAAAGGTGAATGTTCAAGGGATAAATCTGTCTTTAATCAAGTTTCTTTTGATTATGATAAACATGGTAAATATTCACATAATATTTGGAAAAAATTTACATGTTCCTTTTGTGGTTTGAATAACCATAATGTTTCAAGATGTTGGAAGAAGATAGCCATGCACAGGAAAATTTCTAAACAAAGGAGCCAAAAAGCCAAAGGTCCATTGGACAATGTAAACCCTGTTAAATAGAAGATGCAATTGTTTTGCACTCATTTCCATAAGCAAGGTCATCTTGTAGACAAGTGTTGGACTTTGTATCCAGCAAGTCATCCACGAAATTTGAAGAAGGTGGAGAGATATATTGACAAGAATCGAAAAGAGGATTCCATAAATGATGTGGGTCAGGATGATTCACATGATGAAGTGCAACTAAAAGCAGTGCCAATGAAGTGGTTTGGAAAGATATGGTTAGATTTCTTATCCAATTAAAGGCCTTACATGCCTTTTGATGATTGATGAAAATCTTGCCTATTAGATGCATTTATTTTCCAATTGAATGCATGTTGCATTTTTACGCTAGGAAGGTGTTTGAAAAGTAGAGTTATGTTGACTCACTTAGATGCAGCAAAGATGGCAATTTTTACATGCTTTTGTTGACTTGAGAGTCAGTTTTTTGAAGAGGTATGTTTTGTCGAATTGTGTTTGGTTGATGGTTTGTACACCGAGATGTAAGAGTACATGGTGATGTTCGCATGATGTGTAATTTGTTGCTTGAAGGAGCAAAAAGATATGTCGTCAAGTTATGTTTCTTGCATGATATGTTTTTTAGTTTGATGGTTGTGCTTGTGACAAGATGTCAAAGAATTTGCAACCAAATATTTTCAGCCATTGTAGACCATTTGATGTGTTGACGCTAAGAAGTGAATGAGGTGGCGAATGCATTCTTCCAGATGTGGAATCTGGAACCATGGAGGTAAAATATTGGCCATTTCTTTTCTTGTTATTACTGGTGTTGGAACTCATTGTTGTAGTTCACTCAGATAGGGTTAACTTGGAAAAGTGGTTTACAAGGAGAAGCTTGCATCGAATGCATGTTTGTGGAAAGGAGGAACACAATTCTCAGTGGGAAGGCCATCAGTTAGTTTTCCAAGCACCAAGGGATCGCTCTGGTACAAAAAAGTGTTTTATCAGTCAACAAGCAAACAACAAGTGTTGGATTGGGTCAGCAGCAAAAGGAGGACATTGGTTGAAGCGCCAAGCCATTTGCAAGGCAAGGCATGTCACTAAACCCAAGTGGTTTTCATGGTGATTTTTCCAAATAGAATCAAGTTGATAGAACTTGGGAAAGATAATAGTATTCATCTCTTATCATATAACCCACTTTTGTGGGTCCAAAATCCTATCAGTGGGAAGGAGTGATCGAAATCTAGATTAGGGGCAAAAATTTGTCAAAAATTCAAAGTGCTCAGAATCACACCAAACTAGAATTATTGGATTGAGCCCGTCACCAAGAATCTGACGCACTTAATTTCACTCAAAATGGACTTTGTATGAGGAAGTTAGAGCCCGTTGATCACTGTGTCAAATAGGCGAATTTAAAAAAAAAATGGTCGAATTGGGTCAAAGGCCAAAATTTTGGGTTTTTCTCTAGCCTAATGACAGGATGACAAGTGTCCAATTCTAAGTGGCTCAAATATAGGCACATAGAAATTTTTTTTTATTGGTTTAATTAAAGCCAATGGGAAGAGGACACGTGGCAAGCCTGGAGGCCACCACATGCCTCCCCTCCAAGGTCGAATGTGGCTAAGTGTGGTCAAATTTTGAATTTGTATTGTGGAGAAAAAAAATTTGGGCGGAGGTCGGGGTTGAACCCGCAACCTCCACCACATAACCCACAAGCCTTATCGATTTCCCTACACATTGAAACTTATTATATAAGGGTCGTGGTTTATATTTGAATTAAATCAAAGGTATGAGCAGAGTTTAAAGGGGGCCAGCCCCAATGCACAGTACATGGGACCATGTGCATAACCAATGGTGGAGGCCAATGTGTAATGATGCGATTAAAGTTTTAAAATGGTTTTATTAACCATTCAACCATAATTAACGCTAATCCAATTCCTTTAAGTTTAGATTTGTTAATTGCGCTTAACGCGCTAACCATCCATTTATGCGCATTTAACGCTAATTAAACTCACACTTAACTTGGTGGCATGTTTGGTGGAGCCCCCAATTTCTGCGCCACTTCTATATTTTGCGAACTTAACTGGAGTTTCTCCAGTTTTAGTGGGGTTTCCTAGGTCATAATTGAATGAGGCGTAATTGGAGCATTTTTAGACCAATTTTGGCTCAAGAAGAGTCATTCCTAGATGATTTTGATGCTCTGAGTATGATGGTGTAGGTTGTAGAGGCATTGGAGTACTTCTGAATGTGTTTTTTTCCACTTTGAATATTAAAGAAGTCAGGACCACCAGGAGAGAGGGTCATGCCTAGACCATTTGAAGACCATTTTCAGAGCTTGAAGAGTCTATTTTGAGGTTTTTGGGTCTTCGAAATACAATGGAGTAGGTTTCAAAGCCATTGGAGAACTATAGGTGCATGTAATCAGAAAATTGACCATTAATCCCAACCGGGCCTAGCCAGTTGAAGCAGGTCCATGGAGATGTAGCCCAGGAGGGGTGAACTTCGTTATCAACTATTGTGTAATGTGTTTGATGTGTTCCATTTCTCTGCATTTTATTTTTTTTACATAAGTTTTTAAAAGATAATTAAATCATAAATTTCTCATCAAAGACACTTAAAACTTGACACATAAACCCCTTCACAATTCGCTAACTTGAGACGATCCTAAACACATTTATATTTAACTGATTAGGGAGCTAGCACAACAAAACTATTTTTCCCATATTCTGATGACACATGTTCTTAACCATTAGGGCTACTAAATTTGTAATATAAACCCAAATGATAGTTACCTACTCTTTTTTCATGTCAATAACTCATTAAACTAGGATGCATTATACTATGTAGTCTAAACATGCTACGATTTGGTCTTTTTTGGTCATTTTTTTCCTATACCATTTTTGCCTAAAATTTAGCTAAAATTTTAGAAGAATCATCGGAATTGTAGATTTTGAAGTTGCACAACTTGGATGCAATGAGAGTTTTTAAGGGCCCTAAATCTACGTTTTACAATTAAAAATGCAAATTTTGGCGATGAGAAATTGTGATTCCAACAATTTGTTTATAATCAAATTTTGGTGATGAATATCTCAAAAAGTCTAATAATAAAATATTTAAACTTCTTGATATCATACTAAATAAAAGCCATAAAAACTTAGATTAGAGACTAATTCAAATCACTACAAATTCTCCTATGATGACAAGCAAAATCTGTGCCGTGAAGGCTCTCCAACTTAGTATGGTAGAGATTTTGTATTGTAATGTCATGTTTAACATTTTGACTCAGTCAAATTACATAAAAATAAAAATAAAAATAAAATACATAAAATTAATGATTATAATTATAATTAATAATTAAACTAACAACCTAGACCCATCTTAACTGTGGATCTACCAAGCGCCTAGAGAGATACAAATATCTTTTAGAGTGCAAAGAAATTTGATCCCTCTTCACACTTGGTAGATACAAAGTTAAGATAGATCTAAATTGATTTATGATCATCTCATAATTAATAATTTTTCCTAAAACCTTTTTCACATCCTACAAAACATACGTTGCAATATGTAGATAACAATCACACATATATATAAATGACAAAGTATTACTTTCAACACTTTTTTTCTAACTGAAATATTTTTATAAACATTTTAAAATAATTACCAAAAACTACTTTCAACACTTTTTTTTTCTTAAATAAAATATTTTTCTAAACCACTTAAAATAATTATTCAATTTGAAATATTATAATATTCTAAAAAAAAATTTATAAATTAAAATTACATATTTCTCTTAAAAATAATGATTAATAGTATTTATTTAATCAAAATGGTTTAGATTTTTCCTCCAATCCTTTGTTCTACCTCACTAAAATTTAAGTAATAATGATTAATAACATTTATTTAATTAGAATTGTTTAAATTTTCTCTTTAACCCCTTATACCACTGTTCTAACCCACTAAAATTAACATGTCACTTCACAAATCAATCTCTTATAAAAAGTTATAACAATATCTCCCTCCACTCACCTTGACTAAACCCACCAACCTTTGACTAGAAAATGACAACCCAAAAAGAAAATTACATCGTATGTCACATGACATTGACCACATTCCACAAAAGGTTGTGGAAATCACGGGGAAAGTTACAATCCTAAAAAGAAGAGTACACCGTGTGTTACAAGACTTTGACCACAATTTAAAAAAGTTAAGACAAATGGTAAAACTAAGAATTAAATTAGTGAGTGTGTTTAAAAACAAATGTTAATCTTAATTATATGTAAAAAATAATTGAAAAGTTGAAATATAATTGTAAAAATTGTGGATGGGAATTTATAATATTATTTTTATGATCCAAATAAAATGCGCAAAAAAATATAATCTTAATCGTTTGTAAATAATTAAAAAGTTATATATAATTGTAAAAAATGTCGATGGTAATTTAAAATGTTATTTTATGTGATTTTAATAATCAAATAAATAATTTTCAAGTTTTGGTTGGGATTTAAGAGGATGAATGGAATCCTTCCTCAATGTTGACGAGTGTTTTTTTAACATAACTTATTTTCAAATATTGTTTCTTGTAATTTTGTTTTATTATGAAATATTTATTTTAAAAATCAAATACATATTTTATTAAAATTATATTTTACAAAGAAGCAAATACTATAGTGTTTAGAATTTGTATTGGTAGATGAAGGTTTTGTTGGGGAGGATTTTGAAAGATAAATCGGCTGAAAGATATAATGCATTTGTTAGTTTGGAGGACATTAAATATATACAATATAATAACAGAGTTTGTTTAAAGAGAATTGACGCAAAGTTGACAGAAATTTTTTAGTGTGAACTTGCTTCTCATGATCCACTTGATTCCAATGCTAGAGACCTAACCCTTGTCACTTCCTCAGATTCTTGAGTCTGAATGTTTGTTTTCAGTTTTTGGTATTACAACACTTAGTGGATACTTTAGTCATGTTAATATTTCTGAAATTTGTAGAATTTTGAACAAATTACTCTATTGGTAGGCGGTCAAAAATATATGGTTTCCTATAGGGAAGATTGAGGCCACCTACTCATTGACATTGTTGGAGATGTTGATTGTTGGATATATGTGTTCTACATGATATTTTGAGGCAATACAATATAAACTTTAAAAAAAATTACAATAAAAAATTAATATTAAATTTGTTGAATTGGTTGTGGATGAATGTAGTCAATGAATATAACAAAGGAATTGGGAACATGGGAGAACTCTTACACAATTTTATTGATGGATTGTCATCACATCCTCTTTAACTTATTATTAAAATAAAAAAAAGAATAATAATGTGATTGTAGAAAGACTCCTTGGTCTCCACCCCAAAGCAAAGTGAGAGAGACAATATAAAATTTTGTTAGACAAGATAATTACGTTACAATCATCAATACTTTGTAAGCTTACATACATTTTTGTGAGATGAGGAACTTATGGTATAGTCATTAATATTATTCCATTATTATTCAAGCTTGCTAACTAAATCAAGGTCCTCTAATTAACATCCTCATTAAAAATTAACTTATATAATGCTACAATTGTATGGCTTCATTGTATTTATCTCTCACTTTTATCGCCTTAGATGACATAGAGTCATGGAGTTTTAGATCCTACCCACAATTTTTAACTCCCTGCTAACGGTGTTGGAAATATGTCAACCAAAGGGGTTTCCTTCTATGAAGTCCCAATTAGACCTCACACCATTTGGTGGAGTAGGATCCCCAACCGGGAATACGGTCGGTTGCCATTATTCTTAGAAATTTTCCTTGGCTGCAATTATCAACATAAGAGATTATAAAAAAATATTTGAATCAAGCAAGTTGACGCTGTGAGGCATACAATCACAATGTATACAAGGTGCTTTTTGTAATATTCCCAAATGCGGAAGCAACAATATTTGAACACAATAATGGAAATAATAGTGAACAAATCAATACATCATGATATAAGACAAATGTACAACCATTTTATTAAATATATCAGCAAACATTTAAGCACAAAATGTTGAGGATCATGTCACTCAAGCAATAGGGAACAAACCTCCAATAGGCAAATATGCTAATACATGAGAAATATTGCCATACAAATGCCATGAGCCATGACAGCGCAGTTTTTGGGCATAAACTGCTACAACAAGATATAACAAGGTGGATCTGCTGTTCTATAGCTCAAACAATGTTGGGAGTGAAGATCTAGGCTCCCAAACACATTTCCAAGACAACCCGGAAAGGGTTTCCGGAAATACCCAAAATACCAAAATGTTGGAATGTAGCCCTAGGGATGAATAGCAGCTGCTATTGAATAACTGGATGAAGATGCTATAGATGATATATATGAATAATAAATCTCCTCCAATAGATCCTTCAAGTGAAAGGCTGATCCTAACACTGAAGATCTCACCCTCCAAATCAAGCACTGAATCCTCCACTGCAAATGCTCACTGAAATAACGTAGTCAAAGAGGGAATTTGCGCTGTAGATGATGGGAATACGTTGGAATGGTGCCAAGATGTGAAAGAAAGCTCAAGAACCTCCCTTGTTGATCTCCCAAAGAGAAGAATGGTTCCTCCTCTGAAAAACTAGCTCAGAAAGTGGGTTTCTTAGCCCTCCACTGCAAACACCCTACAACACAACACAATACTCTGCAGAAACTGCGCTGTAGCTGAAGACTGAACTTGGCCAAAATGTCAAATGTGTGGAAATGATGGTATAATACTCTTCAAAGAGGATACCTCAAGGGAAGAGATGGGATTCCTGCTCCGGAACACCCTGTGCTAAACAGCACTGCAAGCTCAACTAAACAGCTGAAGAATGCAAGAAGTCATGCAGACCAAAAAATAAATAATCAATAACATAACCCACTATGGCTTCCTTGCCCTCCTTATAAACAATGTGAGCCTTCTCACCTTGGGTCCCACTCATTAGGGTTTCCACCATCATGGAGTCTTCCTCCTATTCACACTACGATGTCTCTTAATGATGATCCACTCCCTCCATACCAGCATTGTTAACTTGGTCAAAATTGACTTCGTCCACATGCATTAGCCCCTGTTCACACATGAGGGTGCTTTATCCAGCTATGAATATGATCCCTTTTCAAATTAAGAGGGATTTTATGCCTACTAAAGAGATTTATGGGCCTCCCTACCCATTTATTCATCTAACTAAATTACAAGAGCAAAATTAATATTCCAATTAGCTGCATGCTAATTAGGAATATTACAGCCCTCCCCTCCCAAATGTTGCTAGTCCTCAAGCAACTACAAGGATAGAACTGAAGAGCCTCCTGTCCTCCTCTTGTAGCATCCTCATATGATAAACTCCTCCAAGGAACAAGATGTTGTCTCATCAATAAATCTCCAAGTTGCCCCTCCCAAGTATGCAAGTTAGCTTTTGGTAACCATCCCAAATAGCTATCATCGTGAAGAAGTAAAACACCCATGGAGGCAACAATGTGTTGTCTAGAGGCCTTCTTGAGGCATGGAATCTGAAATATATTGGGAACTACCATTCCCATGTGAATCTCCCATCCCCAAGCTATCATCCCTATCGAATGAGCCACCCTCCAAAATGGTAACTCATGAAAATTCTCCTCCACCTTTGGCTCCTGCAATGTAGGTGGGCTGCATAACTAAACATGGTAGAAAAAATGGCCTACCCCACACTGTATCTCTCTCCACTTGTGGAAAGTGTAGAGCTGCTGCTAATATTAGGCTGCAATATTGTTTCCCTTAAGATACAAAAGGACAACTGGATCTCCAAAGACCCCTCCTCTAGTTTCATGAGCCCAAACCATCTCATACAAAGTGAATGGTACATTAACCCCATGTGGTATCCAAATCAGAAAAATGTTGAAGGTTGTGTGCAAGTTTGGATGGTACCAATGGTTTCTCCAGTGGATACAACACATTTTTACCAACTTCTGTTTTAGAACATCATGTGGCAAGTTGTCTCCCAACAAGTTGCTAGTTGTGCATGTTTTCTCATCTACTATGAGGTAGTAAATTGCATGATATATCAGCTAAGCATAACAAGAATAACACCACATTTGCCCAAAGTCATGCAAAGAAGGGCTATCTCCATCACAAATTTTGGTCCTAGAATGACCATGAAACCCAAAGATAATCTTTCCCTCTTGTGGAGCAATGCACTGTACATAGATGATGAGAGAATGCAAATACTTTAGGAAATGATCAATAAGTACAGAAATACATTTCTTACCATGCATTATGAGTAGGTTGAAAGTGAGGTCCATAGATGAACCCTCCCATGATAATCTCCTCATAAAGGTCTTCAAAATGAAGGGATGCATACTCCCCTTGGAACACTCCAGCAATAGATCCATACTCCCAAGTGACAACGCTGTTGGCCTTAGTGATAAGGCTCTTGCCACTCCATGACTCCATTCTCTGACATGCCATATGCCAAATTCATCCATCATCATGCTACTATGTGTGGGAGTCTCCTTCCTATGTGGAAGTACCTCTTGATCCTTTAATGCTAAAGGGTAGCCTCCTTGCACTTTGATTGTGCCATTCCTTCTTCCTGAAACATACTGCAAAGCATGGGAGAAATACAACCCATACTCTCTCAAGAACTTCCAAAGAAAAAACAACTCTTGTTGCCTCCCCACACCATCATCATATAAAATATGGAGCAAGAACATGATGTTTGACATGAAAGATATCACTCACCCCAATATACCCAATGGGGAAGGGCCATGTGGCATGCCACATGCCACCGCATGGCATACCATGGCATGGTAGGTTGGACTTTATTTTATTTCCAAGGTTTGAATGTATGTGGTCTATGTGATATTATATATTACAAACCAGTGTAATATTATATATATTACAATTTTTTACAAACCTATGGTTTTGAAATATATGACATCGGACCTAACTAAGTATGGAGGCGATACTACTAATGGGTTGGAGGACACTATAATTGGAAAGACAACTATCTAAGGCAGATCCTAGCCAAGTTTGGAGATGTTGTTAACTATCATTGGAGCAAGGTTATATATGGTGGCAGTGACAAATCTGGCGGGGTTAGCTATGTCACATTTGGAAAACTATATTGTGGGAGGTTGGGCTCAAACCCCTTACCTTCTGCCTACTGCCTGCGCCATTTACCAACTCTTATATCCAATGTTTATTAACTATAGAGGATGTCCGCATATATTTTATTTAACATGACGCTGCAGTTTGGGATTGGAGGGGGCCAACCCCCTCACATGAAACCGTTCGCCGAAGACCAAGAGCTCTGAAAAATCGAATGGCAGGATCGTTAATCTTACTTAGTGCATGACTAATGTTAATGATCTGGATTATTGTTAAACTAATTCGTGCTTTATTGTAAATTGCGATTAGCGCTAAAACTGTATTAAAGTTTGCTTATCATTAAGATAAGTGCGACTTAAAAGTAAGATAATCCTAGATTAATCTGGCGATGGAGATAACAACGACGCCTTTCAAGGAGAAACTTCCAAATTTAGAATTTTAGCTAGCAGAACTCCAGTTTTAGTGGAGAAATCCTAGGAGAAGTTGTTTATGTCATAACTCATGCAATTTTCAACCAAAATGAGCTCCGGAAGAGTTATTTCTGGTAGATTTTGATGTTTTTTAGACATTAAAGTAGGTTGCAGAGGCATAAAAGGTCATCTACAATTGTTTTTGTGCATTTGAATATTTTTGAAGGCCAAGGCCACCAGGTGTTGGAAGAATTTCCAAAGCATCTAGAATCCAAATTGAGCAAAAGAATAGTCATTTTTGGTAGATTTTGATGTTTTGAACTCATTTGAATAGGTTCCAATAGCATTTTAAGCCTGCAATAGAAATTTTATCACACTTGAAGCTAATACAAAGGCCCACACTATGAAGTTGGACCAAGGAGATGTAGCCTAGGAGGGGTGAACTCCTTTAAAAAAAAATTGTGTATTGAGCTCTGTTATGTGTGTTTGTCGTGTTTATATTTGTTATTGTTCATTCATTTAAAATTATGCTTTTAAGTTTATGAAAAACACTAAATTTCACCAAGTAAATTGAATTGAAAATCACATGCTCATGGAGAAACTCTTGATGAATAAGAAAACCAAAGCAAAGAGAATTTTATATCTAGAAATGATACTAGCACAACAATAACTAGCAAATGTTTCAGATCATCGATGGATGCGTGTAAGTTGGGGATTTTGCGTTCAATGGGAAGCACGACCTCCACTCCGTATACCAAATCGAAAGGTGTGAACCCTGTTGAGGATTTGACCAATGTGTGGTATGCCCATAAGGCTTAAAATACCATATGGTGCCAATTAGTTTTATGGTTGTTTATCATACGATGTAACATTGTTTTGAGTACTTTTTTAACACCTTCTACCTCGCATTGGACTGGTGGTAGTATGGTGATGCAAACTCATGCATGAATTCTATGTGATGGGATAGCTCTTGGAACGTTTCATTCTCAAAATGATTTCCATGGTTGGAGACACACCGAACCGTGTGATGACATGGTTGAAGAGAAAGCAAGCCGTAGTTTCTGCGGTGTTGTCATATGTGGGCATGGCTTTTTCCCATTTGGTGAAATAGTCGATGACTACTATGATGTATTTGTGGTTTCCAAACAACGTAGGGTTACAAGTCATAAATTCAATTCCCCATTTACAAAAGGGGCCTACTACAATGATTAGGTGCAGTGGATCAGGAGGCGCTCTTGCCTTATGGGTGAAGCGTTGGCATCATTCGCACCTTTTGACTATTTGTATGCAATCATGGAATAGGGTGGGCCAAAAATAACTAGCACGCAAGACTTTTTGGGCAATGGCCATCCCTGAGATATGTCTACTGCAAGCCCCATTATGGCAGTCATTTATGGCCTGCTCAGCTTGGTCGTGTTGAAGCATCAACGTAAAATGGTGTCAACACCTCTTCGATAAAGGACTTCCCCCATGAGAAGGTATCAGGGGGCATGATGGTGTATACGCCTTTGGTCGTCATGGGTAAGTTGTGGTTTGAAATTTTGGGTTCGCAGAAATAGAACGATGCCACCATACCAAGTGTCCTTGGTCATCACTAAGAAAAAATGTTCATCGAGTGTTGAGTCATTAACTGGGGATCCTTGGGTCATACTTGGGAGATCCGTGATGAATTCGCCTAAGATTAGTTCTTTATTGCTTTTGGGGGAGCTGAATTGTAGCTTGAATTCCTGCAATATAAATATCCATCAGGTGTACTTATGGTTCATCATACAGCGGGTAACAAATATCGCATGGGGTTGATATTTTCTATGGTTGTTGTGGTCCTTAGGATGATGTAATGTCGAAGATTTTGTATAGCATGTACTAGGGATAGGGCAGTTTTTTCTTCTGGATCATAACTAAAAGCAGGGCTAATGAGGTTCTTGCTAAAGTAATAAATTACATGCTCTTTGTTGTCGAGTCAGTATTGGACTAATACCCCAGTTATGGTTGTGTCTGACGCAGATAGATATAAGGTATATTGTTTGTCGTAATTGGGTGTGTTGATCAAGGGGGATGAAGACAAGGTGTCTTTCAGTGCCTAAAATTACTTTTGAGCCTGATCATCCCATTTGAACATAATGTCCTGACGGAGTAGGCGGAGGAAGCCCCACACACAGGTGGAATATTCAGGGACAAAGCGTCGTAAGAAGTTGGCTTTTCCCTGCAGTATTTGAAGTTGTTTTAGCGTTTTGGGTGGTGGTTATTCTTTGATTTTCTGGACTTTGAGGGGGTCAACTTTGATTCCTTGTTTGGATGCTATGAATCCTAACAATCTTCCTGCATTAATGCAAAAGACATACTTGAGGGGGTTCAAGCGTAGGTTGTAGTGTCGACACCGTTGAAATACCAAATGTAAATCCTCCAAATGGTCACCTCTTTTCTTGGATCATACTGTGAGGTCATCTAAGTAAGCTAAGATAATATGAGTCAGGTTGTGGAAGATATCGTTTATGGCCTCTGAAAGGCGGCTCCAGTGTTTTTAAGACCAAATGGCATAACCTGATATGTGAATGTGCCACAAGGGGTGGTGAATGTGGTCTTATACTGATCCGTATATCGGATTTAAATTTTTTTGTACCCATAAAATACATTTATGAAGGAACAGGCCTCATGACTAGTGCAAGCATCAATGACTTGGTCGATGAAAGGAGTATGGTAGTTGTCTTTGGGACAAGCTTTGTTTAAATCTCAAAAATCGGTACAAACTCAAATGGTGCCCTATTTTTTCATGACATGTACAGGGTTGGAAACCAAAGATGTGTAAGTGATTGGGTAGATGAATCCAGCCTTGTGAAGCTTGTCTATCTCTTGTTTGATCACTCCTGCTTTGGATGGGTGTAATTGACGCTGCTTTTTTCAGACTAGTGATATGTTAGGCCAAGTGTAAATGTGGTTCTCTATGATGGTGGGGCTTAAACCTAGAATTTTTGAATAATACCAAGCAAAGATATCCCTATATTCTCGTAATAGGTTTGTATAGCGACTACTTCATCTATGGATCATGCTGCCCCCAACAAGATTTCTTCGGTTTTTCCTAGTTTTTTCGAGATATTCACCTTAACGGTTGGCGAAATATTCGACATATTTCCTTCCTCAAACGCATCAAGAGTTGGGATAGGGTTTTTGAACCAATCTAATTTTCCTAACGGAAGGAAGTCTTTGCATTCAATGGCATAAATATCCTGGTTTCTTGTGCTGCTAGGCATTAACGTTTTTTTTTGGAAGAAAAAAGGAGCAGTGATGCATTTCATCCCACGAACAATGTGGTTTCGTCATCGCCTCTAATATATCCTCATCAGAGTGAAACAAGATGTCTAAGGGGAAATTGGTTTGTGCGAGGATGTGAGGAATTGGTTCGGGCCTAACAGTGCTGGTTGACAGACATGAATATGATTCTGTGGTTGATGTCATGGAACCAGATGAGGTTGACAGGGTGCATACGGGTTGGGTTTTCATCATCGAAGGTACTACTATTGTTGTGGTAGTTCCAGCGATCTTGAAACCAAGGAAACATGAGCAGACAACACAAGTCATGGTTCCCATGCATGATGAGATGAATTTTATATGGTGTTGTGTGTTGTTCGTGTTACATGGTGGAAGAATTTATGTGATGGTTGTTTGTTTTTTAGCAAGAGCAGATTCATGCTCTCTTGGTGGTGTATGAAGGGTACAAGTGTCTTCTTTTATATGAATACTTTGATGGATGCAGAGGTACCGAAATGTTCGCAACATAAGGCATTTCTCTGTATCATGATCATGGCTTGTGCAAATGTTGCATGTAGTAAGTTTACTCACTGAGTATATTGTATGAGATCCAGTCCTACTCATCATATTAGAGGATGATGATGGGAGATGGTTACAAGAATATGTATTTATTCATTTATGTTGTCTCCTATTATTAGACCTTGTGTGATTTGGCTCTAGTGGGAGTTTTTCTTCTAATGTTGCTCTAGCCGCTCTTAACCTTGGAAGGTAATGGAAATTAATCATGTGGTGAAATTGTGAGAAATTCGGCAGTAACAACATGTGATCTCTCTTTATTAGAGAGATGAATATAAGGTATGGGTGTGACCATGTGAAGGCTATTGGTGAACTTGCTGAGATACTGACATTGATTAATCGTGTGGTCATTTTTAGGACATAAAGCACATGATATGTTTGAATTTCTTCTTACCTCTCTAGGTTGAGGTGTTGTCTTCATGGTTTTAGGTGGCTGGTGAGAATGGGGGTAGGCCTCGTTATTTTCAACTACCTAGTTTGCGGTAACTGGAAACGGACTATGTTCGTATTATTAGCGATGAACGAACGCATGATGTCTAGTCTAATTCGAAATTGAGGGACATCAGGGCAATGTCGAGCGTGGTGGTTATCTTGGTATATTAGACAAGCCTTATGCTCTTTTGTTTTCCAATCCTTTTGGACCACGAGGGTGATTGGGTACCATTTTCGAAATGATACTAAATCTGGGCACTTAGTTATTAAATGGTCATGTTCGTCACACAATATGTAAGCTAGGGTTAGGATTTTGGGTGGTTTGGGGGTGGTAAGCTAGCCTTTTGGTGGATGCCACTCTTCATATGCATAGAGAATGGACCTAGTTGCTTCATTCTCTTGGGTTTTGGAAATTTCTACGGAATCAAAATCCGATTTTTCTAAGTCGACAAGGTTGGTAATGGCCAAGCGTAGTGACTCTAATGCCAAACAAAATCAGGGAATGTAGGGACAATGGAGAATGTGGTGGTTAACCTGGCATATCTAGCATGCATATTTATTGGTTCATATCCCTATGAAGTACACCAAGATTATTGGGTACCATATTTAAAACAACTCTAGAGTTGTGCATTGTGTGATCAAATGATCACGTTTGTCGCATAATGCGCAAAGCTGGTCTTGAGGCTGAGGATGATTATGGGGGAGAGGTGGCTGTTCTATTGACTATCTCTCCTCTCATTTGGGGAATTTTGAGGTCTAAAATTGGTCTCCTAAGAAAAATGTACAACCAAAATAAACTTTATAAGAACCAATAGGATTCAATATGATGATTTCAACCATGGGGGATGATTCACCATTTTTTAAGTAAAAGGGTAAAAAGATTAAAAAATAATAAAATAATAAAACTACTTTTTCATCTCGTATTTTAACCTTATCTCCCAAAGTTTTTGTTGAAGATTGCAACAAGAAACAATGAAGGAGACATCTTGAAACATCATCCTTGATCCTAGATGGAAAATAATCACCTAAACTAGGTGGGGCCCACACAGGTGATTTTTGGCGCAAAGTCTATTTTTATACATGTCGATCATATTCTATGAGTTGCGGGATGCTATTTGTGGATGGTTGGTCAAGTTGGAAAAATAGATGGACTTATATTTTTAGACATATTGGGTGAAATCTATTTTTATATTGCCAGTCTAAAAATAGATATGTCGAATATTATTAGCTCTTAGTAATATTTGGACTATAAAAATTATCTTATTCTCTTGGAGCACTTCAGTTAAGTGCACAGATGTGGCATAGCAGCTGACAGAAGGAATCACACTATTCCTGAGGGTTTACTGGAGCTAATTCATGAGGACTTCAGTTAGAACTCATGTGACACATTTTGGTGGAGTTGTATTTAGTTTAACTTAGTTAGACTCAATTGAGCTAGTTGTATCTAGTCTAACTGATTGATACACTAGTGAGAGTGGTGTGAATTAATTAGTTAATTAATTCACAAATAATAACTCATTAATCAACTGAATAATACAGTAGTTAACTACAGTGCATGGCAGTTTCAGTGGAGACCAGTGGAGAGGTAGGTGAAAGAGAAAGTGTGACTATCAGTTGTGACTATAGTGTTGCATTGTTTGCACCACACATTCATTGGAGATGCCAATGAGGATTGCGCAGTCAATATTAGAGGAATTTGAGTTCATTCAGAGCCATTCTTCAGCAGGGATTGCGCAGTAGAGGCAGGCTAGCAGGTGGCAGAGATCGGTGCATGGATTTGCTAGATCGGACCTAATTAGTGTGTAGCGATTGTATTGTACTGAGAGCTTGACATGTTCAGCTTTGTATGAGGATTGTTACATGATCTCTATGACATATATTATGTACAGATAGTTGGGGTTTTTAGCTTCAGGCTTTCCTGTAAAACAGTTGTGTTAATGTGTGTGAATTTTTATGGTTTCATGTGTGCATTGCAATTGATTTAATTTCCGCATGTGATGATCAATGGTGGAATAGATTATGTATTACGCATGAAGTTAAAATAGTGTGTGATCAGGAGAATCTTGGATATATAACACATAAGTTATATAATTTCTACATTTTTTACCCAAATTTCGAGCCGAAGTACTCGTTGGATGAAAAATTTAATTCCTCATCCAAGGATTTCTCATGTTGCATACTTTCGATGGACCCTGCTACGTGAAAAATGAGAAATACATGAAAACACATGATTGCAAACACGTTTTTCATGTATTTCTTATTTTTGTGTAGCAGGGTCCATCAAAATTATGCAACATGGGTACTACTTCGATGAGGAATTAAATTTTGCATCCAACTAGTACTCCCACTCAAAATTTGAGTAAAAAATTTGGGAGATAAGTTGAAAATACGAGTTGAAAAAGTAGTTTTTCCTTTTTTCCCTCTAAAATTTGACGATGTCATCAAATCTTATTTTATTATTTCCACTATTATTTGGTAATTTCCTTAGGAGGCCCATTTAGACCTCAAAATTTCCCTAATGGATATACATAATATGGTACTTGTTGCTTCAGTCTGTTGAGTTGTAGTGTTGTCTGTGGATTCTATGTCCAAGTTTGCTAAATCAGGCTTTTTAGCGATAAAATGTCGCATGAAATCGAAAATTGATCGGAGACTATGGAGGTTGGGACAGTGACGAACATGATGGTTGATCCGTATGTGACATGTGTCTTCTGTGTCGCGATAAGTTTCTTTGGGAAACGTGTGGTACTGGGTACCAATGGTTGAAAACCCTTAATTTGGGGCACTATGTGATCAAGTGATCGGATTCATCACACAATGCACAAAATGGAAAATGTGGTGTGGCCTCTGTTTTCCTTCTTTGAGATGTTGGGTTGGATGAGTACGAGCATGATGCAGGTTCTTCTTGTATGTACAATATAATTTTTTACTTGTCCGCTTTCATTTGTACGGATTCGGCAGAGGGGTCCTCAAGATTAGATTGTTTTAGGGTTTGCAATGCATCTATATATCGAGGCATTTATGGGAAATGATGGGTATAATTCCCATAATGGTCGCATATGATGCACACATGATTGGTGCGTAATGATGTCCCTCAGTTGTTCGTGACATGTTCCGTTTTTCGACTTTCTGAGGTCGCGACATTTATTTCAATATGTAGAAGAGGTTTTAATTTTTCTAATTTTAGGAAAATATTAGTAGGATGACCTATGATATCGCATAATGCACAAGGTTTTAATGCCCTGGGTAACTTGGGGGTTCTAATTTTTTCCCTTTTTTGTTATTCCTCTTGGTAATTCCAGTTGGTGCCACTACAGGTGCTTCTTTAACTTCTATGAACTCTTGGGGGGAAATAGGACTCATACCTATAGAGGTAATTCTGGGCTTTCTAGCATGGTTGGAGGGACCAAATAACACATGAGTATCACGAAATCCATATTTTGCAATGTCATAGTTGCCATGACTTGTTTTGATACAAAACAAGGTGGGGGATACATAAATGGAGTCTATGAAATGGTGTATGGTAGGAATGTCGTACCTGTGGCTTAGAATCCGTACTGCTAGTCTTTTTTATCTAGGATGAATTTGGTGTTTGATGAGCTCATCATGCACACTGGTGCCTTCGTGCTTTCAAGGGCTTCCCCTGGTACAATAGGGGGATCTCCTAGGAATGAGCCAAATGAAATGGCCTAGAACAAACTCTGTATAATTTGTGAGTGGTTTTGTGGTTGTATCTATCTATGGTAGTACGAAATTTATAGAAGTCATGGGTTTTTGTCGTAGTACGTGAGCTGGTCGATGGTGATGATCCGATCATTGTGAGGGAACATCATCACCCTAAAGATAGAGGATGTGATCACGGTCATGGCATACATGTAACTCTGCTCGAGGATTATATTTTAGTCTAGTTGTGCATATAATACCTCAATGTCTATGAGAATTGTTTTTCCATCTTGGTTTGCTGGGAAATTTTAATAAATACCAATGAGGGCTGATGGGTGCACGTTTTATGCTCTAAGTATGATGTTAAATGGTTTCAATTAAGGTGACCCTAAATTTTTCCAAACTGATTTGAAAATGATACGTGTGGATGCTCCTTCATCCATAATGCATCGGTGTATGGTGATATTTTGAACTGAAACTAGTATCTGGAAAGCGACTAGAGAAGGAATCCTAGGGCTTTCCTTGTCTAGGTCAAAAACCATTAAGCGGGAATCAGAGGGGTCGATTGTGCCTAAGGCGGAAATTAAGGACTTCCACTGTGTTGGGAATGATTGAAGGACTTCCAATGCTGACATGGCTGCTAGAGATTGAGTTAATTCATCCACTATATTATAGCTATGAGAAGCTTTGGAATGATGTCCTGCGCACCTATTTGGTCCTTTGACCGTTCTTGGAAGAGGCTCAGTAGGTACTTTCGAGATATTTAACGACATTTTAGGGGTGCTCGTAGTTGTACCTTATGGGTTGGTATCCTAGGGAGTTTCAAAGTTCCTAGTTCGTGTTTGGAAGAAAAATTCTTCTCCAACCATGTAGATTTCGTGGTTGCTCCCTTTGGTCTCATTTTTGGGTGGTTGTTGTTGTTGAGTATTAACCCTGCCTTGGTGGGGGAAAGGTTCATGCATTACCACAGGTTGCTGGGTAGGTCCCCCTTGTCCTCGGTTACCTTGAAGTTTTTTTAATTTAGGGAGTTCGGGAAAATGGTGAGTGTAATGTCCATACTCACAACATATGGCACAAGAGTTATTTGTCCTTAGACTAGGTCTCTTGTTTTTCCCTTGGGAGTTATTACTTGGCTCCTGGTTTTCATTTCGGTTGGGGTTTCTCCCAACCTTAGACCACAGGGGGGCGTTGTGGATTACTGACCCCCTGTCCATGATCTCCCTTTTGCTTGTTCCTTGGATTTTTCTTTGCAGTGTTTGGAGGATTATTTCTATTCTCCTGATTATAATATTGTCATTGTTGAGCATGGGATGGTTGCACAAGATTCACCAGTGCATTGTTTTGCGTCGGTGGTGGATTTTGTGCAGGAAAAGGGGAGTATTGGTTCACATGTCCTTGGTTGGTGTATGGTTGCTAGGGTGGTTCTCTTGTATCAACATTCTTAGCTTAGTATTGGTTCCCCTGTAAGGGGGGATATGAACCTCCCTAATGTTGATGATATGGCATCACCCTATTCGTCATGTTCTGCAGAGGTGCAGGGTGACTTTGGTGCTACTAGGGTTGTGATACGTTATGAGTAGAATCGTAAGTGTATCCTGGGTACTGATGATTGATGCTTGGTTGACCTTGGGCTAAGGACCTTATCAAATCGTCAACGGTATTATATGTGCCTGGTAATTCTCTATAAGTTTGCAAGCGTGGGGCATTTAGCATGAAATTATAAATATATCCTGATTGGGTGTGAATGAGTTCAAGTTGTTGGGCTTTGCTAATGGTGTCTTCTTTTGAGGTTGGTTTCTGCATCGCCATGTCTTTTGAAATCTCAGCAGTGACGGTTTTCAAAAATAAATCCAACAACACTCTGTCATCGAGTTTGGATTTACACAAAATACGACGTCATTTCCATTCATGGAGATGGTCTGATATATGGATGTTTGTTGTGTCTCTGAAGTATGTCATAAGTTCCATTCTCGCGTCACGATGAATGAGGAGTTGGAAATATGTGAGGAATGCAGTAGCGAAGGCCCTAAAGGTTCCATGCAATGCAGGCAGTTGCTCGACATACCATTTCGCCGTGGGCCCTATGACGGTGCATTGATATAATCTCAATTGAATGGTATCATCAATGATACTGTTCAAAAAACACCACAGGTGGAAAGTCATTAAATGATATTTGGGGCCTTCCGCTTGCTTCCCTTCAAATTTTGGTATATTTGAAGGGAGCTTTGTGGGCATGGGGGACCAATTAAGGCCATGTGCAATGGGGTCATTCATTAACTTCGTTAGATCTAGAAGATTTAGTGATGCTAAGAAGGGTAACTGTGAATTAGCCGCCATTGTACTTTGTTGAGAAAAAAATATTTGAATATGTTGGTTTAGGGGAGATTCCTGGGGAATTTTACCCTGTGGCGTACCCTGATGAATATTTTGCTGACTCCTCTGAGGGGTAGATACCTTTTGACCTCGAGGGGTCGTCGGAGGAGTTGAGTTTGGTGACCCTATTGGGGTTTCCACTAGTGTTGTGGTTGGTGACCCTTTAGGGTTTCCAATTAAAGATGCCTCGATAAAGGATGTTTTGATAATGGTGGCAGCGTGACGTCCTCTACACGTGAATTTCTGGAGGGATGACACTCCTCCCTTTAATGGGGGGAGGTTTAAGAAACACCTAGTTCGACGGGGTTTTGTTGGGTCCCTATGATGTCGATTAGTGAAACATTTTTGTGATTTGGGAGGTAGGATGGTTCCTATAAAAGAAAAATATAATCGCATGCATAAAACAAAGAAAAAAATTAAAAGGTGATCTTTCTCTTTAACTTTACACTATGTGATCAATTAAGCAAAAAATGAGGTTTTTTTGTTTTGCGTATGATACCAAAAGCCTATATAGACCTAATCGGCCTTACACTCTCAATGTAACTGGGCCTTGTGAAGATATCTTCTTATGGGTACTAGGGCCAAGGTCTCGAAAGAACTGGTGACGCCTTCCAACAGCCAAATAATCGACCAAGGTAATGGTATGAGGATCAAGTGTTATTTGCACCGTCACCTATAGGGAAGGATGCCCTAGTTTTGACCACTAAAGTACTGTCATCCCACATGAGCATTCGAGCCTTGAGCTTCTTGTTAATTGGTTACCAGTACTAAGCACTATATGGTTCAAGTAGCCTCAAAGAGTACCTCACACACTAGGCCTAAGCTTAATCCCCTCTGAAACGGGTCTCTGTAATGCTCGATTATTCATTCTGTGGGCGTATAGACAGGTTTGAAGCTTCCTAAAAAGTCAACATATATGTTTCAAAATGTATTATAACCACTACGAATTATTGGATACCTACCCTCGATGGTCCTAACCTAAAATATAATTTCTTCTGTGGCCCCTATGAGGAGAATTTAGTGAGTTCAATTAACAACTATTTTTAGAGAGTCTCAAATTTCCTTATGGTGTGCTTTGGTGAAGTAACTATAAGAAGAGGACAAAGGTCCCAAAACACTGGGTGCCTTATGGTCCAATGCTTACCGATGCTTCGTGTGTGCTTTGGAGTGAACAAACAGAAGTGTTATGATATGTGGATATGCGATTATCCTTTACAATCCTTTTCTAATTACCCTATGTGTGATTGTTCCTTGCAAAAATTGAAATGATAGGCAGATGATGGACCACTTACCCGTTTCCTAATTAGACTATGTTTGTCCTATAGGGATATGGAAAATTGTCTTAAGAAAGCGTTCATATGTGTACCCAGGCTCACCGAGAGGTGCAAGGGTGGCAGAGATTACTTACTTTCTTTGTTGACAGTTTGATCCTAGTCCCAAATGTGAATGTAGAATTGAACTAATCTAATGCAAAAATTTGACAAACTTGAACTGGAAAAAAGATATGTGGATATATGGATCACTTACTCTTTGATAATTAAGCTATGTGTTCTATATCTTTTATCAGAAAATAATTTGTTCAGAAAACATATGTGGATTTAAGGCCACTTACTTGTCCCCTATTTAAACTGTGTAATTTGCGAAATAAAATATTAAAATTAAAACTACCTAGTTCCTAAGCTAACTCCGGGTTAAACATAGCACCTAAGTGTCCTAATAGTAGTGAAATATAGAGACAAAGTGATGGAAAATTATTAGGGGTTCCCAATCACCTTAAAAATGGGAAGAGGTAGCCAAATTTTTTTTTTATGGCTTGTCGCGTAGGTTATCTCCCCATAGGAGCAGAGCATGCATCTGTCGGAGCACAAAGCACACTATCGGGAAAAATGAAGAAAATTTTCCCTCTCTACTGTGCAACACTTTTCACTAAGTGTGATTGGAGATGAAAAGAGAATGTAGGTGTGGTTTGCAGCAAACTGATCAGGAAGAAGGATCTGCAAAAACAGCCATTAACTCAAAAATAAAGAATCTAGTGGAGTTGTCATTCTTGTGGTAGTGTATTTGGCACAAGGGTGTACAAAATACACTTATTTAGCAAGATGGTTGCTACCTACACAAGGTCATAGAGAAAAATGAGTGTCTACTAGTAGTGGAACATATTTTACACAATGTAAACTAAGTTTGATGGAAAACTAAGCATACAACACTAAGAAAAAAATAAAACACAAGATGCAAAATACAAAAGCTCAATGGAGAAAACAACCTAATAACACAAGTGGAGAATTCTCCCATTATTAGGTCCTGGTGGTAAAAAAGATACAATGTTAAACACTTGAATAGGGTCCTTTGAGCTATGAAGTTCAAAATACCCAAAACAAGGAGGTCTCCTTCCCTCAAGTTCCTACAAGTGTTTCTTCCCTCTCTCAAAGAATGGTAGATCAAGATCAAATGGTGGACATCTCTCTATTGGACTGAGATGTTGGTTGGCCAACATAAGAGTCCTTCCAATCCCGATGCTGCTAGATTATGCAAGATGGTTTGCTATGAAGCAATTTGGATAGCATAACAATGTGTCTCCAATTCTTCTTCCAAAGGCCGATTTATAAAGACATTTTTTTTAATTCCTCCCCCTTCTCTTGGCCCATTATGGATAGTGCAACAAGAGTGGAGGAGGGATTCCTTTGTGTGATGCATTTAAGCCTCAAGGTGGCTCCATCTCGACTATCCTTGGTAGTAATAAGTGGATAATATTCCTATCAAAGTGTGCCAAGTGGTCTCGGATTGTGACATTTCGCCATCCTCAGGACCACACGACTATCGAAGGAATAGATGTGCTGTCATGAAAAATCCCTTTGTTGTCAATGCATTTTCCATTAATTTGTCCCTTAACCTTAAGAAAAAATAAATTTTGGTCTGTTGTAATGTATTCATTCTCTGAAAATCTTCATTTGTACCTTTTACTTGACATTTTTAATGTCTTTTACCTATACGATTTTTTGGTGTTAACAATTTTCAAGGAGAAAACACTCAATGCAAAACCCTAGCTAGAAACCCTTGCATTGTTAAAGATGATAAACTTGGGTAATGAAACCCCAACACTTCTTTTTGAAGATTAAAACCATAGGTGCATTGAAAATCCCTTGTTAAAGCAAGCCTTAATATGCATTGATGAAACCCTAGGATGACCTAAGCAATGAATGTGTGAATGAAGGCCTAAATGAATATGATAAGTGCATGAAATCCTAAGCATTCAATATTCCCTTACCCTAATGGATGCACAACACATGTGGAGAAACCCTAGCCCTAATATTGCAATGGCTTCATAGAAATCATATTTTTACAATAAAGATCGTAAGTGGGCTTCCTTGACATTAACCTAATATTTTTTGGTAAAACACAAGAACCAAAGTTGAAGTTTAGGTCATAAGAAATAGTCGAGAATAAGCTCAAAGCTTCTTGATGTAATCCATAATTTGATATATTCTACCCTATTAAGCATCAAAATTTTATGCATGTGGGGATTGTATCAGCCATAACTTGACACGTCTTTCTAAAAATAATGTAGGATTATATTTTTATGAGAACAAAGAATTTTTTCTTCTATATTTTCTTTTCTTGCCATCTTCATGTTGATAAAAGCCTCCACTTCACCTTTAGTCATTAAAGTTTCCTCACACTCCTCTTGTCCATTTACACTAATAGCTTGAACTAATTCTTCCACTGGTTGCTTAGTGTTGAACCCTAAGGATTCCAGTGGTGAATGGGGGTATCTCTCTACAACCTGGGCCATCTCAGCACACTTTGGACCTGTGCATAAATAAACCTCTATACCCTCATAAACATGGAACCTTGGGTGTTGTATTTTTTGTGATAGAGCTAACCTTCGGAGCAGTAAATTGTTGCAAACCTTGATTGAAAATTCGAAGAAGTATTGAAGGCGTTATAGGGCCTTGTTTTGCAACATATTTTTAAATACTTTTGGACTTGGTAAAATAACAAATGTAAAAGGAAACACTTATTCACAAGTGAATTGTAATCAAAATGAAACATCTGAATTTTAATCACAATATAATTCCAATAATATCTTTGACTGAAAATTACATTCCTTACATACACATTGTGTTGAGATATCAAAAAGGCACCAAAAAATAAAGTGAACTCGTATATAAAAAAACTAATCTCGTATGAGTACATCAAAAAATATTGACATAACGATTGCTTATGATACTACAATAACATCATAAGAAATAAGAACACTATAATAACCATGATAGCAACCACAATAACAATTCCTTCATTAACAAGCTACCTATATCGATGATTGGGAATGACAATTGGTGGAACACATGTTGATTGTGACACGTATCTTGCACATTCATATCCATTGGATGTTGCTTCACAAAGTATATCATCAACAACCCTTTGAAAATATCACCGATAAATTAGTTAGAGCTTTGAAACTAAGAAGCAATGTTTTTTGCTTCTCTGTGAAGGGGCTTTAGATTTTGACTTCTAACTTGATAAATTTTGGTCGTTTTATTGCATATTGTTAGGGTCCCGTGATTTGGTAGATTGGTAGACCAAATGACAGGGTAACATGGAACTAGTCTTTGGAGTCCTAGGACCTAGCCTTCCTGGACTCAGAGAGGGATCTCTCTATTTGGTGCAAAGGATGTGTTCTTTTTGCTTTTAGGGTTTTGATTTTAGGCTAGTTGTTAAGTGTAGGGTTTGTTGATTATTTTGGTTGGGTAAGATGGTCAAGTGGAATAGATGGAGTGAGATTCTATCAAATTCATTGGGCTATGAGTCAAGTGAAAGCCAAGGGTGTCTAAATGATGAAACAGAATGTGTCGTAGGGCCAATTTAGCAAGGTTAATGGATCCTTAAGGTGATGTATGAGGTGGAGTGAACATAAAATTTGAGAAAGACTAAGAGGTCTTAAATGCATATAGTCAAAAGTTGCAACTCATGAGATAGGGAAAACAATTAAGCTCAATGAACAATACTTAAACTGATAAATATCCAAGATAAACATTCCAGTGAAACATAGAAAGCATAGGAGCTTCTAACTTTAGTAAATTCACCTTCAGAATTTGGGAAAACATATAAGATAACAGAAATAACTTGATTTATGAAGAGGGAACTCCTAAAAATCATATATCAAGCTACTGAGAACTCTAAAAAAATTTGTTAGGCATGGACAAAGGGCAAGATCGAACGAGACCTCTTTGACTTAACCTAGCAAACAATATTCCAAAGAAAGGTTTCAAGATAGGGTTTTGAAAGCTTCAAATAAGCAAGGCATATCGTGAATCATACATGTAAACTAGCATACTAACCATACATGAAACAAAAACAAGTTTTGGTGGACCTAAGAAGCAATCAAGAATTCCTTAAGATGGCCAAAAGAGGAAAACATCAAAGCTATAACAAACAGGAGGACTGAGGTGCCTCAAAGAGCTTGTCTCAACCTATACTTTTCTAATTTATAGGAAACCAAGAAGAATGAAACATAATGAGAACAAGAAAACATTAACAAGTTAAGAAGAAATCACCATTCACCAAGCTAAGGAATCCTGCAAACAAACTTCTCCATCATCAAGCCAAACAAGCCATTCATCCACTTCACAAAACCAATTTCTTCTCAAAGCTCATAAAACCATGTATATTACTCTTCAAGCTCATCAAATTCCAACAAAATACATAAGGGCCTCATGCTTTATTTATGGAGCAAAGGAGGACTTAAACCCTAAATATGATAGGAAAATGTCAAATTCAACCATAAATGTCATTTATGGCCAAGAGACCATGCAAGGCCCAAGGCACATAATATCCTAAGAAATAAATGCCAAAATAACTATTTGCACCTAATTCTAGAGTAATTTGCCTTAAAAAACTCAAAAATATCTATTTGCAATAAGTGAGACTGTTTTGTTGAATTTTGGTCCAAAACACACTAGACAGCCTATGCGTGCAACGCCACTTCAGCAAAAAATAGGGTCTCTTGTGGCTGAGGTTTGGACCCCTTCCCGATGTTGGATTTGGCTCCGTGATGGCTCGTTGGAAAGCCTGGTGAGTCTACTTTCCATAAATTCTTGAGTTGTCTTGAGTGAGTTCCATTTACCTATCCAAAAACAAATCCTCCCAACACTTCTCTGTGAGCAGCACCTGGTCTGAAAATGAGGCAGAAAGGTAAAAAATTTGGTGTTTTTTGACCTTTTGGGGGGTCAAAATTGCTCCAAAGGATCTGAAATTTTGTGAGCAGACTGTTGATGATGAGAAGAATCCAAAAATGAAAAATTTTCAAGCTTATGATGCACCAAATTTGTGTGTATCGCCTAGGGTGTTGCACACAGAGGCCTCAAAATTTCAAAAAGACAAAATTTTGTCCAATTTGACTCAAAATTGGTGGAGAGGTCCCTCAAGAGGTCTTGGACACCTGTTGAGAAGCCTCAGCCAAAATTCCAAGGCTATCATGATCCTTCCCCCTTTTTAGGTTTTCTAGCTCCATGAGGGCCTCCTTCAGTTTGGCACAAGCAAGCATGTTTTTATTTGCATAGTGCTTGGTCATTTTCTTTTGGAGAGCAAGGCCTCTTTTTACTTTCTTGAAGTTCTTGTGCTCCTCTTTGTAATACTAAATGACACATTGTGCCATCTCGAAATCTCTTTCCCACTCCTTAAGATGTGCATCTTTGGTCAAGAGTAGCATTCTAGTGGTCATCTCCTTGTCCTCATTGTCATTGTCTAGATCAATGAATTGAGGCTCTTGATTGGTTTTCTTGATTCTCTTACTCCTCCTCACCTTTACCTGCTGCTCACTCCTTTCCATCTTTTCCTTGCCTTTTTCCAATCGCTTGCTAGCTTGAGAAGAGATGGCCCTTTGCCTTTTTAAGGCAACAAACACATCTATTTTTCCTTTGTGGTATGTGCATGTGAGAGGAGTGATAATGGTAGTTTTGACAGTGTCTCCATCATTGCTATGACATTTAGTGCTGTCACAAGCTCTTTCATCTTTTCCATGGCTCCCATGAGTCACCTCATGCCCCATTGGGTCATTTCTTTCTTGATTTTTAGCATCCTCATCACCATTGCCTTCATTGTCTTCCATACTGCCATGTTGGCTTTCAAATTGATCATCACCTTCTTCACTTGCCTCACTTGGGCTATGTCCTTCATTAATGTCTTCTTCTTTATCATTCCCTGCACTGTCACTTTGATTTTCTTTGTTATTTAGAGACTGATTAGTGTCATGACAGTCATGACAATTGTCATAACTGTCATGAATATTTGCTTGGCTGCCTTGCTCATCATTGACTGTTTTATCTGTGCTATTGCCTTGGTCACTGCTTGCCTCTTCAAAATCTATTTCAGCTTCATTATTTGCCTGATCTTGGTCTTCTATTTCCTCATCATCTCCCTCTATTTCTTCAAGTTCATCATCATCATTTATATTATCAGTGTTTGCACTAAGACTATGCTCACTATCATGCTCATGTACATTCTTCTCTTGGTTGTCCTATGCACTTTCTTGCTGACTGTCATCTTCATCATTCCGTTCATTACCCTCTATGTCTTCATCTTGTTCATCAGCAACTTATTTTTTTGTACTTGGGAGTGATTTATTTGTATCATCACTATCACTACCTCCCTCATAGCGCTCACTGTTTTCCTCTTCTCCACTATCATTTTCATGTTCTTCATGGCTACTGCCATCATCTTCTTCCTCAGCACTGCTGATTGATCTAGAACAAAATGATTTTTAGCTTGGTGAGAGCCTTTAGGTCTAGGGAGGACAGAATGAGGGATGGTGAGGGCAGATTTTCGCAAATGAGGGTAAAATGAAGTAACCAAGGAATGCTTTTCAGAGTTTAGGAGGAGACTTGCTAGCACTGAGTGTCTTTACACAAATGACAACTCTCCAATTTGTAAACCCTACCCTAGAAGGTCAAATATTTGATTTTTATGAAGATTAGGGTTTGGGAAATTTAGCTTTTTGAAATTACCCTTTGATTATGCATGTAAAAAGATTAATTTTGAGGGCAAGAAGAATGACTACCAACCTCTTTTAACTCTGTGCAGGAGCTTGGAGCAAATTTTTTTTGATTTTGGCACGTTTTTGAGCAAATTTTACCAAAATTTGTTTGTGCGTAGCACCACCCGACAGACCGTTCCTGTCGAGCCTTCTTGTGCGTAGCGCTGGGTCGGTTTGCGGGCGAGTCGAGCGGTGAAAGGGCCTATCAGGCCTTCTCAGTGCGTAGCGCCATTGAAATGCGGGCAGTCAGGTGTCGGACTGGGCCTGTGCGCAGCGCCCTGGCCAGTGCGTAACGCCACCCCTCCAGTGCGCAGCGCAATGTATTTTAACACTGCGACTGCCTCCTCTGTGCGCATCACCGACAGCTTGGTGCGTATTTCCTGAAACCTTTAACAGTTTTGCAGAAAAGCCTTTAAAAATTTCTTTCAACGGGTCTGCTTCTCCTTAAAAAACACAAATGAGTTGGGGGAGGAGGTAAAGAAGACTCTTATATTCCTTTTTTGAAAAATATTTCATGAGCTAACCCATTTTCTAAAGTTTTATTTCATTCTCACTTTTTCACTGTCTTTTGGGTCTGTTTGTCTTGTAGGTGGCAAAGTTATAAAAATATGGCCTTTTCTGCCTTGCTGGAGCATTTTGATGTCACCCCTCAGACTGACAAACTCCTGAAGAAGATAAAATTGTGCCTCTTATCCATATTTGGAAACATGAACCCTTTTCATGATTTTTAACACTTATACACAAAAAACTTGTGATTATTTAGACATGTTTTCCTTTGACTGACATTCTGTCATGTTTCCTCTCTGAATCAGTGAGAAAACTTCCTAGTGTGAAAACCCTAGCAGCAAGCATCAACAACTTCTTTAGTTTCCACATGTGCCACCATTGTGAGATATATTTAGACTTGTTTGACCTTATCAAATTCCCTGTAGGTAAACATTTTGACAGTCCTGCAAAAGTGTCATTCATGGCTAGCTATCTTTTGCAGAATATACTTTGACAAGGAAAACATTGTTGGAGGCTCTACTGCTTTGCTTTATACCAGTGATATATTTGTTCCTCTGATCAGTTTTCTAGTGATATATCTTTGGTGGGAGAGGTGAACAATTTAAACCATTTTTGTGTCTTCCCTTTGGCCACTTCTGTTTTTGTAGGTGCCTACACCACTTTTACTTTTGATCAATGTCCCTTTGGAGTTTGACACTTTTTTTCTTAAACAATGAACCCATGCTTATCATAATTACCTCCTTAGGAAATTTTACCTCATGCTTGTCTCCTTTGATCCTTTTTAAGAGGCCTTTGTACTGATACCCTTTGAATGCCATCTGTTGTTATGAATGAGGCTTTATCATCATCATTTGACCTGTTTTTCATTCTTCCCAAACTCCTAGGTTTTAGGGCTGTTATGAAAAAGTAAATAGTGTTGTCTTCTAAGTTCTCTAAAACCCTTCAAAACTCATTTATCATTTCTAAAGAATATTCAATGTGCACATGATGGTGTGGAGGTGACCTTTGTCCTTGTAGCTCTTGTATTGATTCCTTGTTTGGCCAAAGCAGTCACAAATCTTGATTCTCTTCAAACATAGGCCTTGATGCCTTCCTTGTTGTGGATGGTCTTCTTGTGGTGGTTTTCCCTTTTACCTTACCTCTTGCTAGGCTGATGGCCATCTTGATCCTCTTGCATGAATGTGAGAAAGGGAAGTTGTCCCTTGCAGAATTGTGCACTAGGCCAAGGAGGCCTTTCTTTGAATGACCCTTTTGATGAGTTTTGGAAAAAGTCACTTGTCCCTTTCTTCTTTGAATGTAGTTTCTTCATATAGGAGAAACAGAGTTTTTAGGATACCAAATCCACCCTATGACTTTATGAAACCCTAGGTGACCTAGTGGAAGGTTCCTTGGACTTGGCTTTTGGAATGAAACTTAGAATTTGGGGTCATCAAGTGTAAGATAGAGTTTATGATAAACTGATATATTGAAGATCCAAAATCCAATGTACTTGATTCATCTAAAGAGCCTACAGAGAAAGTTTGAGATCATCAATGTTTGAGGTATTTTGGGGAGACATAGCAGAGCTGTTTGATTGTTGGCCTTAGGTAGTAGTGGGGGGTTTAGGCAAAACAAAAATAGAGGATTTGGGACAAAGGTAACAAAATATAGACAAAAATGAGTGGCATGAGCCCCTAATGTGTTTTTTGGGACTGGTAAGTAGAGCTTGACATGATGGAATGATAAAATAGTGAAGATTTATCTTGAGGATAATGAAGGCAGTGAGATTTCTAGAACTCACAATGTTTATGAACTTTCTTTCTAGAAATCTAGGGAAATCATTTAGTCATCTATGAAGGCAAAAATTACTAATGACTAACATATATCATCTCCAAATTGGTGTAAATGACAATGTCATTTGCACCATAATTCCTCGTTGATGTTAGCCCATCAACTAGGGCAATATAATAGGCCTCATTGTTTGTGGTTCTCTCGAGAATTTATCTTTTTTTTTTATATACCTGACTAAGTGCTTCATTGTGAAGCATAAAACTAATTCATGCTTCACCAGAGTTTGGATGGAACCAAACCAAAATTATTAAGGTCCACTTCTTCATTTGTAAAACAAGAAAACAATTACATGAAATCTTTTTAGAATTTGTTGAAACTGTGTTGCAACAACTCACTGTTACAGTGGAGACAACTCACTATTACAATGGCAGAAACTCACTGTTACAATGGTGGCAACTCATGAGGGAAATGGACACATCATTATGAAAATACAGAAAATATGTTTTCATATTGTCAATCAAATCATATATCAATGCACTAGAATTAAAAAAAATTCAAGGTATGTTAACTTCCTAAGTTTCCAAATTGAAGGCATATTAAGAGACAAGCATCCACATTTTTAGACAATATCGTCACATTTTGACTTTTGAAATGCATATCACAAAAAAATATCATCACCTTAAACATTTATTAATCATTGTGTGCATTTTTTAAAACATTATCGTTTCATGAAGTTTTTACATCATTGTTTTTAGATATACTATAGTAAGAATTTTGTAAATGTATGTTTTGGTAGGGTTTTTCCACCATTGTAGTTAATTTTGGAATAAAGACAAGTGAACTAACAAGGTTTAATAATTTTACTAGGTTTACTTCGTTGACCTAGGTTTATTAAGTCAATCTACATTTACTAGGTTTAAGAGATTAGATAGGTTGACCTAAGTTTTCTAGTTTAACCATGATCTATTAAGTTGACCTAAGTTTAATAGGTTTACCAAGTTTACCTAAGTTGACTAGCTTGAATTAGGTTAAGATAGATTTACTATGTTTACCTAGGTTTACTGGATTTACTAGGTTGACTTTGGTTTTATAGGTTGAACTAGGTTGACTAGGTTGACCTAGGTTACTAGTTTACTAAGTTTAATTGGTTTAATAGTTACTAGTTTGACCTACGTTGAATTAGGTTGACTAAGTTGACTTAGGTTTACCAAGTTTACCAATGTTTAGGGTGAAAATGTGAAGTTGGGAAACACTTTTTGCCCTTTTTTGACGTTGAAAATTGTAATTTTCTATGTTTTTCAACTTCAACTCCACTAAACTCATATTTTTATTGCAAATTATGCTTTGACATAAAAACAAGAATTGTAGAGAATTGTCTTACCTCCATACCCATATTTAAAAAAAAAAAATATTGACATATAGAGGGGTATTCTTGTTTACTAATTTCATATACTTGAAATTTTCAGGCAAACATAAATAGTCACTTTATCATCCTTTACTTTTTTTAGGGAAGGTTATTCATTTTTTGGAAAAAAACCATAGCATCATAATCTGCATATATTGCACTAGTGCACAGACTCTTTTTCGGTAATTTTCGAATTAAATCACTATTTTTTATTATTTTTTGAAATGGACGAAGACAAAAAAACAGTGATGTTTCAGTACATTTTATCATCCTTTGATTTTCTTTTCAATGTGATCGTCAATAAGAAAAATGAGAGTACCCTTTTGAAGTAGACATGGAGAGGAAGTGCAGTATGATTTTTTTGAATTTTTTGGTGTCCTCATTTGAAAGTTATTGAATTTTCATTCAGTGCAATTTTTCAAACAATGAAATTCCACAGTGAAACAGTTTAGTAACAAATAAATAAAAAATTGAATTTTTTAACGAAACTCCATAAATCTGACATCATCAAAAACTAGATTTAGAGATGAATCTAATGGTACTTGGTCCGACATAAAACATTTTGTTTTTGTAGGTGTTCTGCCCCTCCAAAGTTGCAGGTTCTTGAAAACTGCAGAATTTTCTGTGTTTTTCGTTGACCAGAAACTCTCGGCCGAGATAATGTCTCGGACGAGAAATTTATAAAACTCTCGACCGAGAGTTTAACCCGCCTAAAGTTACATTTAAACGCACGGCCAAACTCTCGGCCGAAAGTTTAAAAAACTCTCGGACGAGAGTTTGCGCCCGAGAGTTTACCCGACTCTCGTATGAGAGTTTAGAAAACTCTCGTATGAGAGTTTTATTCCTATAATAAAACACAAAAATTATTAAGTTTCTAGAATTGGTACGTTATATAATTTAAATATTACTTTATTAAAATTAGAAAATGATATAAAATAATAAAATAATAATTTTATTTTAAATTATTTTATTATTATTAATGATAAAAATACATGAAGATTTAATTAAATAAAATTTGTTACAATATTTTGTAATATCAATGTTATATAAAAAACTAAAAATATTTTTATATAAAACTAATTGATATATTAATATAAATAAAATAAAATTCTAAAACATAAATCAAAATAAAAAAACTATATATAATTTATATAATATTTTTTTTGAAATTAATGAATAAATTTAAATTTAAAAAACAATTGACTAAATGCAATGAGGTGATAAAGGAGACAATGCATAGCACCTTAATATCGTTATAAATTCTTGGAAATCTCGAGAAATTTTTGAAGTGAGATGAGCTTCTTGGAATGGTCACTTTATCTTCCACTTTAGTTTCACACAATTAACTTGAAAGGAAGTCTATTTTCCTAGGTATGGATGTAAGGGAATGAACAATATTATTTGAACATTGAGTGAGATGCCCTTCTTGGAATGGGTCCTCCTATATTCCACTTTAGTTTCACAAGATTAAATTGAAATGAAGTTTATTTTCCTAGGTATGGATGTAAGGGGATAAAGAATATTATTCGAAAAGGAAATGAATGTTAAGTGTGACATTCCAAGCAGAAGTGTATGGGATTGGAGAACTATGTTATTGCAGAAAACTAACCCTTGACCCCTTAACCCTTGACCCATAACCCTTGACCCCTTAAACCTTAATTCCTAACCCCTAAACCCTTAACCCCCTAAACCTTAAACCTCTAAACCCTTAACCCCTAACCCATTTACCCCCACTAAACCTCTAAATCCCTAACCCATTTAACCCCTAAACCCTTAACCCCTACCCCTAACACGTTAACCCCTAACCCATTTAAGCACCTAAACTCCAAAACCCCTAACTCCTAACCCTTAAAATACTTAACTGCTAAATCCCCTAACCCCCTAAACCTCTAAACCAATCCTAACCCATTTAACCCCCTAAACCTCAAAACCCCTAACCCCTTAAACCCTAATTCCCAACCCATAACCCTTGACCCCTTAAATCCTATTTCCTAAACCCTAAACCCTTAACCCCTAACCCCTTAAACCCTAATTCCCAACCCCTGACCAATTCAACACCCTAAACCCCTAAAAACCT
The DNA here is from genome assembly GCA_034641835.2 of Pinus albicaulis. Lineage (NCBI taxonomy): Eukaryota > Viridiplantae > Streptophyta > Pinopsida > Pinales > Pinaceae > Pinus > Pinus albicaulis. Next base: position 460,421,878 of record CM076571.1, read on the forward strand.
AACACATTTAAGTGTTTATTCCATTTAACCCCCAAAACCCTAACCCCTAACCCGTAAAATCCTTCACTGCTAAATCCCCTAACCCCCTAAACCTCTAAACCTATAACCCATTTAACCCCCTAAACCCTAAACCTCTAAACCCTTAACCCCTAACCCCTTAAACCCTAATTCCCAACCCATAACCAATTCAACACCCTAAACCCCTAAAAACCTAACCCATTTAACCCCATTAACCCCTAACTTCTAACCCCTAAAATCCTTAACTGCTAAATCCCCTAACCCCCTAAACCTCTAAACCAACCCTAACCCATTTAACCCCCTAAACCCTAAACCTATAACTCCTTAAACCCTAATTCCCAACCCATAACCCATTCAACCCCTTAAACACCTAAACCTCTAACCCATTAACCCTTGACCCCTTAAACACTAATTCCTAACTCTTAACCCATTTAACCCCCTAAACCCTAAACCTCTAAACCCTTAACCCCTAACCCATTTACCCCCACTAAACCTCTAAACCCCTAACCCATTTAACCCCTAAACGCTAAACCTCTAAACCCTTAACCCCTACCCCTAAATCGTTAACCCCTAACCCATTTAAGCCCTTAAACCCCAAAACCCCTAACCCCTTAAACCCTAATTCCCAACCCATAACCCTTGACCCCTTAAACCCTAATTCCTAACCCCTAAACCCTTAAGCCCTAATTCCCAACCCCTAACCAATTCAACACCGTAAACCCCTAAAAACCTAACCCATTTAAGTGTGGATTCCATTTAACCCCCAAAACCCTAACCCCAAACCCCTAAAATCCTTCACTGCTAAATCCCCTAACCCCCTAAACCTCTAAACCCTTAACCCCTAACCCTTAAAACCCTAATTCCCAACCCCTAACCAATTAGACACCCTAAACCCCTAAAAACCTAACCCATTTAACCCCATTAACCACTAACTTCTAACCCCTAAAATCCTTAACTGCTAAATCGCCTAACCCCCTAAACCTCTAAACCAACCCTAACCCATTTAACCCCCTAAACCCAAAACCTATAACCCCTTAAACCCTAATTCCCAACCCATAACCCATTTAACCCCTTAAACACCTAAAACTCTAACCCCTTAACCCTTGACACCTTAAACCCTAATTCCTAACCGGGCTAACCCATTTAACCCCCTAAACAAAACCCATTTAAGTGTGGATTCCATTTAACCCCCAAAACCCTAACCCCTAGCCCCTAACCCCTAAAATCCTTCGCTGCTAAATCTTGTAACCCCCTAAACCTCTAAACCTATACCCCATTCAACCCCCTAAACCCTAAACTTCTAAACCCTTAACCCCTAACCCCTTAAACCATAATTCCCAACCCATAACCCTTGACCCCTTAAACCCTAATTCCTAACCCCTAAAAGCTTAACCCCCTAAACCCTAAACCTCTAAACCCTTAACCCCCAAACCATTTACCCCTACTAAACCTCTAAACCCCTAACCCATTTAACCCCTAAAACCTAAACCTCTAAAACCTTAACCCCTACCCCTAACCCGTTAACCCTTAACCCATTTAAGCCCCTAAACCCCAAAACCCCAAACCCCTTAAACCCTAATTCCCAACCCATAACCCTTGACCCCTTAAACCCTAATTCCTAACCCCTCAACCCTTAACCCCTAATCCCTTAAACCCTAATTCCCAACCCCTAACCAATTCAACACCCTAAAACCCTAAAAACCTAACCCATTTAAGTGTGGATTCAATTTAACCCCCAAAACCCTAACCCCTAACCCCTAAAATCATTCACTGCTAAATCCCCTAAACCCCTAAACCTCTAAACATGTAACCCATTTAACCCCCTAAACCCTAAACCTCTAAACCTTTAACCCCTAACCCCTAAAACCCTAATTCTGAACCCCTAACCAATTCAACACCCTAAACCCCTAAAAACCTAACCCATTTAACTCCATTAACCCCTAACTTCTAACCTCTAAAATCCTTAACTGCTAAATCCCCTAACCCCCTAAACCTATAACCCCTTAAACCCTAATTTCCAACCCATAACCCATTCAACCCCTTAAACACCTAAACCTCTAACCCCTTAACCCTTGACCCCTTAAACCCTAATTCCTAACCCCTAACCCATTTAACGCCCTAAACCTTAAACCTCTAAACCCTTAACCCCTACCCCTAACCCGTTAACCCCTAACTTCTAACCCCTAAAATGCTTAACTGCTAAATCCCCTAACCCCCTAAACCTATAAACAAACCCTAACCAATTTAACCCCCTAAACCCTAAACCTATAACCCCTTAAACCCTAATTCCCAACCCATATCCCATTCAACCCCTTAAACACCTAAACCTCTAACCCTTTAACCCTTGACCCCTTAAACCCTAATTCCTAACCCCTAACCCATTTAACCTCCTAAACCATAAACCTCTAAACCCTTAACCCCTAACCCATTTACCCCCACTAAACCTCTAAACCCCTAACCCATTTAACCCCTAAACCCTAAACCTCTAAACCCTTAAACCCTACCCCTAACCCATTAACCCCTAACCCATTTAAGTCCCTAAACCCCAAAACCCCTAACCAATTCAACACCCTAAACCCCTAAAAACCTAACCCATTTAAGTGTGGATTCCATTTAACCCAAAAAACCCTAACCCCCAACCCTTAAAATCCTTCACTACTAAATCCCCTAACCCCCTAAACCTCTAAACCTATAACCCATATAACCCCCTAAACCCTAAACCTCTAAACCCTTAACCCCTAACCCCTTAAACCCTAATTCCAAACCCATAACCCTTGACACCTTAAACCATAATTCCTAACCCCTAAACCCTTAACCCCCTAAACCCTAAACCTCTAAACGCTTAACCCCTAACCCATTTACCCCCACTAAACCTCTAAACCCCTAACCCATTTAACCCTTAAACCCTAAACCTCTAAAACCTTAACCCCTACACGTAACCCATTAACCCCTAACCCATTTAAGCCCCTAATTCCCAACCCCTTACGAATTCAACACCGTAAACCCCTAAAAGCCTAACCCATTTAAGTGTGGATTCCATTTAACCCCCAAAACCCTAACCCCTAACCCCTAAAATACTTCACTGCTAAATCCCCTAACCCCTAAACCTCTAAACATGTAACCCATTTAACCCCCTAAACCCTAAACCTCTAAACCCTTAACCCCTAACCCCTAAAACCTTAATTACCAACCCCTAACCAATTAGACACCATAAAACCCTAAAAACCTAACCCATTTAACCTTATTAACCACTAACTTATAACCCCTAAAATCCTTAACTGTTAAATCCCCTAACCCCCTAAACCTCTAAACCAACCCTAACCCATTTAACCCCCTAAACCCAAAACCTATAACCCCTTAAACCCTAATTCCCAACCCATAACCCATTCAACCCCTTAAACACCTAAACCTCTAACCCATTAACCCTTGACCCATTAAACACTAATTCCTAACCCTTAACCCATTTAAGCCCCTAAACCCTAAACCTCTAAACCCTTAACCCCTAACCCATTTACCCCCATTTAATGGGTTAGGGGTTAAGGGTTTAGAGGTTTAGGGTTTAGGGGGTTAAATGGGTTAAGGGTTAGGAATTAGTGTTTAAGGGGTCAAGGGTTAATGGGTTAGAGGTTTAGGTGTTTAAGGGGTTGAGTGGGTTATGGGTTGGGAATTAGGGTTTAAGGGGTTATAGGTTTTGGGTTTAGGGGGTTAAATGGGTTAGGGTTGGTTTAGAGGTTTAGGGGGTTAGGGGATTTAGCAGTTAAGGATTTTAGGGGTTATAAGTTAGTGGTTAACGAGGTTAAATGGGTTAGGTTTTTAGGGGTTTCGGGTGTCTAATTGGTTAGGGGTTGGGAATTAGGGTTTTAGGGGTTAGGGGTTAAGGGTTTAGAGGTTTAGGGTTTAGGGGGTTAAATGGGTTACAGGTTTAGAGGTTTAGGGGGTTAGGGGATTTAGCAGTGAAGGATTTTAGGGGTTAGGGGTTAGGGTTTTGGGGGTTAAATGGAATCCACACTTAAATGGGTTAGGTTTTTAGGGGTTTACAGTGTTGAATTGGTTAGGGGTTGGGAATTAGGGCTTAAGGGTTTAGTGGTTAGGAATTAGGGTTTAAGGGGTCAAGGGTTATGGGTTGGGAATTAGGGTTTAAGGGGTTAGGGGTTTTTGGTTTTAAGGGCTTAAATGGGTTAGGGGTTAACGAGTTAGGGGTAGGGGTTAAGGGTTTAGAGGTTTAGCATTTAGGGGTTAAATGGGTTAGGGGTTTAGAGGTTTAGTGGGGGTAAATGGGTTAGGGGTTAAGGGTTTAGAGGTTTAGGGTTTAGGGGGTTAAATGGGTTAAGGGTTAGGAATTATTGTTTAAGGGGTCAAGGGTTAATGGGTTAGAGGTTTAGGTGTTTAAGGGGTTGAATGGGTTATGGGTTGGGAATTAGGGTTTAAGGGGTTATAGGTTTAGGGTTTAGGGGGTTAAATGGGTTATGGTTGGTTTAGAGGTTTAGGGGGTTAGGGGATTTAGCAATTAAGAATTTTAGGGGTTAGAAGTTAGGGGTTAATGGGGTTAAATGGGTTAGGTTTTTAGGGGTTTAGGGTGTTGAATTGGTTAGGGGTTGGGAATTAGGGTTTAAGGGGTTAAGGGTTAAGGGTTTAGAGGTTTAGGGTGTAGGGGGTTAAATGGGTTATAGGTTTAGAGGTTTAGGGGGTTAGGGGATTTAGCAGTGAAGAATTTTAGGGGTTAGGGGTTAGGGTTTTGGGGGTTAAATGGAATAAACACTTAAATGGGTTAGGTTTTTAGGGGTTTAGGGTGTTGAATTGGTTAGGGGTTGGGAATTAAGGTTTAAGGGGTTAGGGGTTAGGAAATAGGGTTTAAGGGGTCAAGGGTTATGGGTTGGGAATTAGGGTTTAAGGGGTTAGGGGTTTTGAGGTTTAGGGCGTTAAATGGGTTAGGATTGGTTTAGAGGTTTAGGGGGTTAGGGGATTTAGCAGTTAAGTATTTTAGGGGTTAGGAGTTAGGGGTTTTGGGGTTTAGGTGCTTAAATGGGTTAGGGGTTAACGAGTTAGGGGTACGGGTTAAGGGTTTAGGGGTTAAATGGGTTAGGGATTTAGAGGTTTAGTGGGGGTAAATGGGTTAGGGGTTAAGGGTTTAGAGGTTTAAGGTTTAGGGGGTTAAGGGTTTAGGGGTTAAGAATTAGGGTTTAAGGGGTCAAGGGTTATGGGTCAAGGGTTAAGGGGTCAAGGGTTAGTTTTCTGCAATAACATAATTCTCCAATCCCATACACTTCTGCTTGGAATGTCACACTTAACATTCATTTCCTTTTCGGATAATATTCTTTATCCCCTTACATCCATACCTAGGAAAATAAACTTCATTTCAATTTAATCTTGTGAAACTAAAGTGGAATATAAGAGGACCCATTCCAAGAAGGGCATCTCACTCAATGTTCAAATAATATTGTTCATTCCCTTACATCCATACCTAGGAAAATAGACTTCCTTTCAAGTTAATTGTGTGAAACTCAAGTGGAAGATAAAGTGACCCATTCCAAGAAGCTCATCTCACTTCAAAAATTTCTCGAGATTTCCAAGAATTTATAACGATATTAAGGTGCTATGCATTGTCTCCTTTTATCACCTCATTGCATTTAGTCAATTGTTTTTTAAATTTAAATTTATTCATTAATTTCAAAAAAAATATTATATAAATTATATATAGTTGTTTTTATTTTGATTTATGTTTTAGAATTTTATTTTATTTATATTAATATATCAATTAGTTTTATATAAAAATATTTTTAGTTTTTACATAACATTGATATTACAAAATATTGTAACAAAATTTATTTAATTAAATCTTCATGTATTTTTTATCATTAATAATAATAAAATAATTTAAAATAAAATTATAATTTTATTATTTTATATCATTTTTTAATTTTAATAAAGTACTATTTAAATTATATAACATACCAATTCTAAAAACTTAAAATTTGTTGTGTTTTATTATAGGAATAAAACTCTCATACGAGAGTTTTTTAAACTCTCATACGAGAGTTTTTTAAACTCTCATCCGAGAGTCTTCCCGAGAGTTTCTGTCAATAAAACTCTCGGACGAGAAAATGCATAACTCTCGTCCGAGAGTTTTTTAACTCCGGTTAAACCCAATAAAACTCTCGGACGAGAGTTCTTAAAACTCTCGGTCGAGAAATAGAGTTGACTATTTTCTCGGACGAGAAATTAAAAATTTCTCCCATATTCTAGCCGTCCGCCAAAAAGTGTTTCCCAATTTCGCAATTTCACCCTTTAGTAGGTTGACTTATGTTAACATAGATTTACTAATTTGACTTTGGTTGACTTGGGTTGACCTAGGGTGATTAGGTTGACCTAGGCTTATTAGGTTGATCTACATTTACTAGGTTTAATAAATTAAATAGGTTGACCTAAGTTACTAGTTTACTAGGTTGACTTAGGTTTACTTAGGTTGACTAAGTTGACCTAGGTTTACTAAGTTTACCTAAGTTTACTAGGTTGATCTAGGCTGACATACATTTACTAGGTTGACTAGGTTGACATAGGTTTATTAGGTCGGAGTAGTCTAATGAGTCGATGTTTCACCCATCGGGTTACGTGTCAACTCGTCGTCAAGGAGCTGCTCCAACAAACCCTCCACCTGCAGGCCCCGTCTTTGTTAATAGAGTCAAACTCCCATTGGCGATTTGTCTTTGTTAGACTAGTCCTTATTAGGTCGATCTAGATTTACTAGGTTTAATAGATTAAATAGGTTGAACTAAGTTTATAACTTACTAGGTTTAATAATTACTAGTTTGACCTAGGTTGATTTAGGTTGACTAAGTTGACCTAGATTTATTAGTTCAATCTAAGTTTACTAGTTTACTAGGTTGACCTATGTTTATTAGGTTGACCTAAGTTTACTAATTTATTAGTTTACTAGGTTTACTTGGTTAATAATTACTAGTTTGACCTAGGTTTATTTGGTTGATCTACATATACTAGGTTTAATAGATTAAATAGGTTGACCTAAGTTTACTAGTTTAACCATGGTTTATTAAGTTGACCTAAGGTTATTAGGTTTACCAAGTTTACCTAAGTTTACTAGTTTGACCTAGGTTGACTTAAGTTTATTAGGTCGATTAAGAGAGATTTGTAGGTTTTTTAGGTTTATTGAAATGATTAGTTGAGATTCATTCAACTATGACTACCAATCCTTTGTAAGTTTGTTCATTTTTATGGTTGAAAACAAAACATAAAGCAACAATAGGAGCAAAATTTGGTTGAAAATATGTAACAGGAGCATGACTCATTAGACTACGAAGTTGCCACAATGGTGACAAGCGAGTTTCCGTTGGTTCACCCGTTGCAACAACTTGTTGGTTGGCAGTTATGGCAGCTCAAACACCATTGCGGCAACTCAATGGTCACCGTTGTGGCAACTAACTGAAATTTTTTTAACAGAATCAGTGGCAACAGAAAAGAAGAATGTAAGAATATCCGGTAGCAATTCACCTCTGCTCATTGGATTTCTTCAATACACTGCCCTACAAACCAACTATGAACCCACCTGAAACTTGAATTTTTTTTAAAACAAATTAGCAAATTTGTTAGAAAATTACTAACATAAGCCACAAAAAAAATGCTGAAAATTTGTACAAAATGCATAAAATTTGTAAAAAATTGCAGTAAAATTACCTTTGCTGCAAAAGGAAAGGATTCCACAACAGCAAAAGGTTCGTGCAAATTGTGGACACGTCCTCGTCGTTTGATAGGTTCTCACGAGAGACAGTTGATTTCTTCCTCGATGCTTGTTCTCGCAATTGGACACAAATGTATGGATACCAATGTCTTCCCCGCGACTTCCTCTGCAAATGTTTTCCAACAAATGTCTGGAAGCAATTACATGAAAACAAATGTCTCGTAGCACACAGATCATATGGTAATGATAACCTTGGGTAATGAAAAACAAATGGCAACAAAGGCTCCGATAACAAATGTCTCTTAGCGACAAATGAAAACAAAGGTCTCGCAACAACAAATGTCACAGTAAAAGACATGCAGAAGCACATTCAGGAGACAGGATGTAAGTTGAAGCAAAATGCTGTGTCCATTCTACGTTTCCAAACACCAGACCCAGTTTCTGAGTGAAATAAATCCAGTCAAGGCTTCACTACATTCCCAATACCAGGGTCTCGTTCCATATGCTAACCCCTGTCATTGAAGAAGGTAATGATTCGGATGATGTGTTCAAGGAAATAGCAACAATAACAGAGCCAGCAGTTGAGGAATCATAACCCTCATATTTGAAAGATGGACAAGTAGTTCTGGACGCGAATTCTGTGTCTGAAGCACATTCAAATTAACTTGTCATTAACATTTCTCTGGTCTTAGAAAATGGTGTTGTACATGCAGAACTAGACATAGATAGCCTACTATGACTGGAATAGTCTTCTTCTAAACCTGTCTCTGCCCTGGAAATATCTGTGCCATTACCATTAGGTGTTCCAGTATTTCTATTCTGCTTAAAGGCATTCACATTTTCATCTAGTTTAACTAGCTCTTTACATTTTACTGAAAAAATGACTTCCAATTCTTCTTCTAAAGATCTGTTACATTCATTTGTCACAATCACACCTACACAAGAAACATACTTACATAATGTAAAAATGTTGTGCTTCAGTAATCCTGTCTCCAAAGGGGTTGTCAATTCCCCAGTTTCTGAGAATAATTTCTGACCAGATGATTGAATAACAAAGAATTCAGACTCCGTAAAATTATCTTTACTAACTTCACTAGCAAAAGAAGAAAAAACCAAGGCTAGCTCTTCAGAACAGTTACTTGTGTGTTCCCTACCTCTGTTGATGAATTACATGCTGTGACGAAGCAGGTTGCTGTTATTGTTCCTGTGAGAGAAAATGTGCAGAGATGAATAACACGCTGCATATGAGAAAGAGGATATGATTATGACTGTGGTAATGGACAAATGAGAACTGCATATGAGAAAGAGGATATGATTATGACTGTGGTAATGGACAAATGAGAATTGCTGGCAGGAAATTCATGATCATGACAAGGGATAGTTACTCCAGCTATAATAGTGGTAATTGGGGCTTTAGGTGGAATTCATCCATGTAGATATTGGCCTTCTAGTGCTTATAATGAGCTCTTTTATGGACCAGCAGCCAGGTGCCCCTGTTTGGAGTAATAACTCCTCTCTTACAGTTGGTGAAAGAAATCCTCTGTTCTTGGAATATTATCACTTGGTAGAGAAGCTTGCCCAGTTTCACAAAGAAAATTAAATTCTCTGAACGTGTTGTCCATGATAGAGGAGCAGTTGTCAGGATTTATTTTTTAAGTTACACATGATATTTCAAACACGTTGTCAAAGGATTTATTCTCTGTTCTTGGAATATTATCACTTGGTAGAGAAGCTTGCCCAGTTTCACAAAGAAAATTGAATTCTCTGAACGTGTTGTCCATGATAGAGAAGCAGTCGTCAAAGGATTTATTTTTTAAGTTACACATGATATTTCACACACTTTGTCAAAGGATTTATATTTTAAGTTACACATGATATTTCACACACCTAAAGGATTTATTTTTTAAGTTACACATGATATTTCACACACCTAACATGCGCTGACTTCTTGAGGGCACCTAGAGGTTACACCTTTGTGATGTTCTAGTGTTTTACTAATAATTATGCAAAGAGGCGCGGTAGATGTGTAGGCGTTAGATTTTTTAGGGCATCTAGAGGTTATATTTTTATGATGGTTTAGTGTTTTATTAATTATGTCAAGAGGTGCTTTACAATTCAATATAAGGTAGATGTGTAGGTGTTAGATGTGAGATGTGAGATATGTTTTAAATTCAATTTTTTTATATTGTAATTTTGCTTTTTATTTATAAAATTATTAACAACTTTTTTAGATAAACTAAAATATAATATATGTATCACATTAAAATATATAACATATGCTCAATATAAGGTAGGCTATCTGTGAGATATTTTTTAAATTCATTTTTTTATATTGTAATTTTGTTTTTTATTAATAAAATATACATATCACATTAAAATATACAACATATGATTTAAATGCGTAGTCTAACTTATAGACAAAATATACTTTTTCATGGGAAATGTGATTTTTTGTTATTTAGAATGCATTTTTGCATAAATAGATTCAACATCTTAAAAAACATGTGGCCCACTAAACTTTTGTAGATTAAACAACTTAAACTCAAGTTTGTAAAAATTAACCATAAAATATGTCGTGAAAAATGTTATTTGGTCTATCTATGTCTATTTTAAATCCATCTTAGCCATTTTTAAATTTAATTAATAAACCTATAAAAAATTACAATAGAACAAAATTGTTACCATGCATATTATTAACTTCCAAATAGGCTTTTTTACAGTACCATGGGTCAATAACAAGAAAAGAAAGATAGAGTGAGAGTATGGAAGAAGATCTAGGATTTTAATTATTTTGTTACAATACAATGTGCCAATACAATGGCTTATCAATACAACATGCCCAAAACCCATAACTTATTTCAAAATCAAAATATTTTACAAATACTTTATTTTAATTTAATTTATAACATTTCCTAATTAAATTTAAAAGCAAAAAGGTTATAATTACTTTTGAGGTATATCTAAACCTTTCATCTTCACAACTATTAAAAATATTCCTATGCGGATTAAATGGTGCTTTTAATAAATTAAAAATGAGAATACTTTAATATATACCAATGTGAAATTTATATAATATAAATAGTATTATAAAGAACTAATATAGATGCATCTTAACTAAGGATCCAAGCAAAGAGAGAAAGAAAAGTGACTAACAATGATAAAGGAAAAATAATACATGATTCTTTTAGGTTTTTTATTATTGTATTTTCTTTGACATGATTGATCCAAAATATAGGTTTAATATTTTACAACCAATTATGTTTTTTTTTTAGTTTAAATACTTTCTTTAAAACAACACACTGGGATCATATTTAAGAGAGAGAGGAGGGGGGAGGGAGGGAGAGATGGATTTGGAGGGAGAACATAAACATTGAAAGATAGAGGTGGAGAGAGAGAGGGAGTGACAAGGGAGAGATGAAGATGGAATGAGGGAGAGAAGAGACGAGGGAAGAGAGATAAAAGGAGAGGATAGAGATAGGGAAAGAGAGAGACAGAGAAACATAGATATGGAGGGGGGAGAGTGTTATGTCCCTATAATACTAGTGTAGCCTCATTATTGTTATTGTTGTGCCGATGTAGCCCCCATATTGTTATTGATGTACCCCATAGAAACCCACTATTGTTATTGTTGTGCCCTTACATTATTATTGTTATGTAGGCTCTGATAATATTGTGACTCCTTAGACTCCTATATATACAAAGGAGGTCTTGTCATTTGTATCATCCAAGAATTTTTCATTTATCTAATTTAAAGTATGTCTCCCCCTCGAAGAGGCTAAGTTTTAAGTCGTTAGATCTATCTTTTCTTCCATTTTTTGATATGGTTTCATAACATGTCGTATCAGAGCTTTGGATTCTAGGGTTTCGCTCCTTGAAACAGGTCATCTTGTAATTTTTGCTATAAATGTTTTTCTACAAAGCTTCAGAAGTTGAAATTGCAACCACATGGAGTCAGACTATTGATGAACCTCGTATGAATTTCAAAGCCTAGTTCGCTATATTTTCAGAGATATGATCCGAGGAAGTTAGGGTTTTTGTAGGCTCTAGAATTCAGTATCAAACAAGCGACCTAGGGAAAATTTTCATAAATTTTGTTTCAGGCATCATATTTGAATTCTATAAAAAGTGGTTGAAATTGCACGGACTGCAGTTTTTCATGTAACAATTTCAGGGTTGAATGTTGAAATAGTGACATGCAGCATCTCGTACAACTTCGCTATACTGAACTAGTCCATAATCAGAACATCGTGGGAGATTTGGAATAACTCTATATTGAATAATTCAATATTGGTCTGACTAGTGGCATTGGAAAGAAGCTTCAAAGTGCTACATCAGGACCACATTTCATACCTTGGAGAACCAAAATTACAGAGCTACAACCGTTTCAAGATTGAGCTCCTAAAAGCAAGAAAAATGTGTGTATTTTATTTTTAAATTACATAATTTTTGTTTGAAAAATTAGTTTGAAGTGATTCCAAGGGCATATTGAAACATATATATCAGTATTGGGTTCTTAAATTCCTTCCAAACAAAAGAATTTCATACCCATTAAGCCCTTAGAAATCTCTACTACGATGCATAAAGAGGAAAAATTGCAGCATGATATATCAAAATTACAGAACCAAGTGCAACAAATGTCGCTCTCACAAAAAACAACAAAAGACGAACTAAAAGGGGACATTGATGGTTTAAAAGAAAAAATAAAAAGTGACATGGATGGTTTAGAAGGTGACATGAATGGTTTAAAAGAAGACATGGAAGGTTTGAAGGAAGGTTTGACACAATTTCTACAAGAAATGTGTCCTAATGGTGAAAAGGTATTCCATGAAACTTATGATGAGAACAAAAGGAATGTAAATCATGAGTTTAGAGACTCCAATGTTGGGTTTTGTTGTCACGTAAAATGTCTAGGCACTGCAACAATAGCTCAGATAGGAGAAACAACCCTGACCCCAATCTCTCTATTTAAGTTCTCTCTATAGCAGACTAACGAGAGTAGACCCTATGGAAATGGAATGAAGGAGAACTAGTTGGGAACCAAGCAGTTCGAGAGACACAATTAAAGGACCAAATACTTGTAATAGATCTAGAAAGATTAAATGATTTGATTATATTTAAATGATTGATATCAATGCCTTATGGAGTCAACTATCTTGCTAAGAATTTAGGACCAAGCACTTGATGAGAAATTATTGCTTAGATGAATAACTATCCTATATGCAATGCTAACTTAGAATGCAGAATGCAAGGAGAATGATTAGAAGATAGAGCGAGATGAAGCAAGTTTCAAAGATGAGAGGCGATGTTAAAATCTCAAAGCACTTAGATTATAAATTATTTGATTTAGCCACTAAGTACTTAAGTGAAAATGTCGATTATGAAGATGCCAAAAATTACGCAACTAAAATATATACAATTTGTCACAGATCCACAATAGAGTATTTAATAAAGATATCGATCACAAATTACTTGAAGGTTTCCCAAACTTAAATATTCAATGAATGTCCAATATTTCAAGTAAATGAAACAAGTTAAACCATAGGCGATTTTAATCGATATCAAACATTTAAAAATAGTATGCCAATGATCATCAAACTTAGCTGAAGCATATGAAAGTATCTAGCACTTAAATCTCAATAATTAATTATTAATAAATACCATGAAATTTTGATGCTAAATAAACACTTCATCAAGAAATTTAATGGATTAAACGATATTATAAAATAATTCAAATCCAATAAAAAAAATTATTTTCTCTATAGTCAAACTTAAGATATTAAAAAATTAAAATCATGTCAACTATAAGAATTATTCCAAAATTAAATATTTTCCTGCTTCAAAATTTTTATCATTTAAATGTTGAATTTTATATACAAAAGAATTAAAAAAATTATTAGTGTCAAAATTAAAAAGTAAAATATATATATATATATATATATATATATATATATATATATATATATATATATATCAAAAGCTAAAAGGTTATTAAAATTTTAATTTTTTTTAAAACCTTTTGAAAGTTAATGAAACAAATAACAATGAAAATAGAACTTTACAAAGCTTTAAAAAATGAAATGTTATTGTTAAATTTAATATTGAAAACCTAGAAGAAAATGAAAGTTCAAACTAAAAAAAATAAAAATCGAATGTTACGTTATGTTATTTCATATTTTGTTTTTTTATGTGAATTTAGGTTAGAGCGTTGAAAGGAGAAAGCAGTCGACATCCCATAGCAAGTGCGAGGAAGAGCTCATGCAGGCCCCCGGCAGGTCGAAGGTTGAGAGGGGGACGTAGCAAAGGAATAGAGTTGCGAGAGGGCGGAAGGGAAAAGGTAGAGTAAAATGGCAGCGTGAGGGAAGGCTACGTGAGGATGCAGCAGTGGACAGAGGGGAACACGCACACGCAGAAGGAAGAAAAGGCAACACCCGAGGAATGGACAGGTTACAGGAAAGGAAGTCGGCATGGGGAAAAGTTTAATGCAACAAATGGATGCAGGAATGGCAGCGGAAAAGAAGCTGGAGGAGGGAGAATGAGCAAGAAGAGGTGTAGGTTGAAGGAAATGGGTAGCAATGGAGAACATCAGGAGGACGCAACAAAAGACAACCATATTTCACGTAGCAAGAGAATGAATACAGCGAGGGATAAAAAATGCAAAGGGATAAAGGGATGTGGAAATGCAGTGAGGAGCTAGCAGCAACAGGAACGCAACAAAAAATGAAAATAGAGGAGCCGACAGTTAGGAAAACACTGGTGCACTAAGAAAAAAAATCGAAATTTTCCTTGCCCGAAAATTTTGAATTCACCTAATAAACCTATCAAATAAAATTTGATTTGAATATCCCTGCAAAATTATGATCTTTAAATCAGATCTTACCCTCCAGGGTCTAGATTTGTCTCAGATCCAAAAAAAAAAAATCTCTGAAAACCCTCGAATATCACCTGCACAAAACCAGAAAACCCAAATACCCAACACATATACAAAAATAAAAAATGAAACCCTGAGTTAGAAATTGTTAGGATATTCCAACACAAAGGAAATAATTAAGTATAACTTGGTCTAGTTTAAAGTTAGGTAAAGTGTGTTTCTTTACTATGTACTTTTGTAACTTATAATCTGACAGTCACAATATGTAGTGATCTGACGGTTCATTCTCTCATTGGTATTACCAACACTTGATCTGTGGCTTAACACCCGATTGGTCCATGATCTCTATTTAAAGAGCATGGAGGGCCATTTGTCTCGTGATCGTTTATGAGGCAAGATTATGTAAATTTTCTTTCTTTATATTAATAAATTGCCTAAAGTGGTCGCGTTGGCTCAGGCCATGGACTATTTCCCTCTTCAAGGGTTTTAACCATGTCAAATATTGGTGTACTGATCTGTGATTTGTTTGTGAGCCAATGCCCTTTGATGTTTTATCTAAGGAACTTACCCTGTAGATTCCTACATGGTATCAGAGCCATTTTGAGGGCCGCATCCGTTGTTGATCCAAATCCAAAGTTGGTTTGATTGCATACAACTGTTGTTTTCCAGACCTACTATTTCTAAACACTTTCAGGCCTGGAGAATTGCTCTCTTGATTCCGAAGGATCCGTTACAGTGAGGAACCTCTTTCGTTTCATGCAAAAAGGTTTTTGGTTGCCCAAGTTATGTCATTTTAGATCTAGAGGTATAAAGTATTTCTTTTATAGTTATATTTATTAATCCCTCTATTTATTTCGATTTATAATTTTTTTTTTTTATTACCAGATCTGTTGGCATGTGTTCGCACACAAGGTGGAGAAGTGGGCCACTTCTTGAATCACCAATCGCATATCGAAAAACTATATACATGTTACCATTGCACTACTTCACAAAATCCCCGATGCAATAAAAACCTTAGCCCTTTTCACCTTTTCCCACATGAACCGTTAGCATTCATAACTCATTCCTCTTCGCTCATCGCACATTGCACTTCGCAAGTTTTAACACTTACTTTCTGCCTCTCATAACTAAAAACTCCCGATTGCGATGTGCGGGCGGCCCACCTCTGGGCCACGTCCTCAAAGTCCCCCCACAACCTCGATCCCACTCTTTTCAGTGTTAACCATCACTGCTAAACCTCCGCCCATCGTACTTCACAAATCGTAGGATTTACCATGTACCCCTCGTTGCTTATAACAAAAACTCCTGATCTGTAATCTGCAAGCAGCCCCACCTCCGTCCTACCACGTCACCTCCGTCCATCACACTTTGAAAATCCCAAGTTATAATCTTAATCCCCTGTTTCTCATAACTAAACTCTCTAACTTGTGATTCGCGATATAAGTTGGGCCCCACCTCCATCCTGCCACATCGCCTTTCTGCCATCGCACATTGCACATCGCTAACCATAACCTTTACTCCCGCTTCTCATAAGAAAACTCCCTGACTCCCGATTGCGATTTGCGATATCAGTTTGGGCCCTACCTCCCTGCCACGTCATCAACAGCCCTTCCACGACCTTTGTCCCACCCTTTGCAGCATTAAACCGTTCCATTGAGTGTTAATGTCATAGACCCCCTTTTGAAGCCTGGTCTCCAATTTTGCAAGTTAAGTACAACATGGGTTTTTGGTGGAACAAGAACATCTATGGTTGATTCAGTTCGTCCGGGAAATCTCCGCTAAGGAGTCAGGCACGTGCAACACGACTGGCCATTTCACAACGATTAAGCGGAAATCATGAGAATAAGGGAGTGGAGGCTTTCGACAATAGATGAAATCATATGATGGAAGCCAAACTGCCCACCTGTTCACAGGCACTCCTCGCTGCCCCATTTTGAAGATTCCAGGATTTGGCCTCTGTGGCCAACTATGCTTTTTATTTTTCTGTTTGATTGTGATTTTTTGCTGGTGAAATATCGATTTCACTCGATTCTATTTTGATTCTCTGATTATGGGAGTGATTTCTTGATGCACACTCTACTAGTTGGTTAGGATATTTTTATTTTCACATGTGTGAATTGATCATGAATGATTATTCAATCGTAAACCCTCAAGGAGAACTCTATATGTAGGGGGTTCAGAGATGAAAGAAAGGTTTTGAATTTTGGAGAAATTTTGCTGTAGTTATGTATGATTGTGCTCTTTATGCTCTGAGACACATATTTGGGAGAGTTGTTTTGAACATAATATGATATACAACGTTGTTTATTTGGATTCCAGATGGAGAAATGAGTAGTATGCATCTGTATTCTCTTGTTTATCAGTCATCTCTTGTTTATGTATAATCATATTTCAATGTTCTGCTGCTTTGATGATTTGTGTAATGTAGTTTCCGGTGGTATGCATTTTTATCCATGAATTCGTGTATGTATAACGCTCATGTGTTAAATTTGTTGTGCTCCCTTAATTCACGCTCCACGAATCTCTGTTGTTGGTCATATTCCACTTACATCCACTTCTTCTGAGTTCACAAGAGACAAATTCTTAAGACTTTCAAGCATGTCTCTCGTGGGTTCCTCCTCCTCTGTTCCTTCTCAATACCTTGGCATATTTTGAAATCCTCTGCTCATTGTTTCATACTTGGCCCATTTGAAAGCTACCCAAACATACAACTTCATGAGCCCTCTCACAGTATAGGGTAACTCACATAAATCAGAATCCAAGGTCTTCATCATTCCTGAACCACCAAAACCATTATTATCTGTATCCATTTTCTGTCAGAGGCATCCTTATAAATTGTTTATACCTAACCTCTGATTTCAAGATGTCCTGGGCACTGGTCTTTTGCAACTCAAGGTTGTCTCTAGGAGCGACAACATCTTTCTGGTATCGTTGATGGGGATACAAATGAAGAAATATTTTCCCTGGGAGACGACATAAATTCCACCCTTCGACAGGTGAGCAGGAAGGGTTGGGAGTTGTGTATTCCTCACCTTGGTGACTCCACTTTAAAATATTCCTAATCAGAATTAATCCTGGCTTTCACCAGGCCTCACACCAGATTCAGTTCCACCATCTGCCCCCACCTCTAAATTAGATGGTTGTGTCGGGTTTCCTTTTGAACAAGTATGCCCCCTTGGCCCTCCCTCAACCTATAAATGATATGTTGCAAGACTATCTAGAGTTGGTTGTTGGGTTAATTTACTGTTGTAAACTAACGCAAGTATTTATTATCACTCTGGGTTAGTGGAACTTAGAAGCATCCCCAAATTATATGGGTTTCAGTTGAGATCAATTCATAATATGGTTTGATTATTAGGGAAATGCATATTACAAATATAAATCTAACTTAAATAATTTCTTAATTCTAAAAAATAGATTAAGATGCATAAAGTAATAATTGAAGAGGATCTTCACTAAAAGAAGTCTTGGTTGTCCTTCGTCATTTATTTCATTTATCATCAATGCTATTGTGAAAACAGAAATTCAAATAAACAATAGATTAAGATAAATGAAGTAATAATTGAAGAGGCTCTTCACTAAAAGAGGTCCTAGTTGTCATTCATAATTTATTTCATTTATCATCAATGCTATTGTGAAAACAAGAATTTAGAAAAGTAGGAAAGATAAATCTTAGTTTTGAACTCTTAATTAGATAGAAGAAGTATTTAACTTAAATGTTGGTTTGTCTCTTCGTATGCAGAATAGAAACAAGATTAAGATCCATCAGCAATCAAAGCATGTAAAGGCATGTAAAGATGAATTCTAACTGAAAATATTGATTAGATAGAAAAATTTCTTAACTTAAACACTTATTTTTTCTTTCATACGCAGGTTAAGAATGATCATTAGATTCATCAATACTTGAAAATAAACAAATTAAACATAAGAAAACTAATTCATAAATTGTAGCTACAAAATAAACTAAGAAGTGCACTTAGCTCGATGTGGAGCCCTCCACCCTTGTCTCACACACTGAAGGTAAGTTCAGCTACTTAAGAATTCAATCAATCAATCAACATGTAACAGCATAAAAATATGATAGAACGGATCCTCAATTATGTCTCCAAGTCTTGGAAATAATAATAATAAGTCATACAAATTCCATATCAAAGCCTTCAAAGTTTGAGGCTTAAATAGATAAAATATCTAACAAACTCATCTAAAATAGCTCAAGTAGTCATAAATATCCTTATCCTATCATATCAAGTCGAATTCATCTATTAGATCCATCATAATCTATAAAATCCCACAAAATAAGAGTTTTGACCTAGTTTCTAGGGATCCTCCATAAAGACTAGTCATGTTTGACCGCCTTTGACTGGGCCTATTAAATCTCAATCTGACTGTGCCAACAGGTGTACTCTTACTCTTAGTTCCTAATCTTTCTATAAATATATCTAGCTCGATCTCAAGTGTCCTGCACATATGCAAACCATAGTGCTATTACGGGAATTTCTGCTGCTGTCCCAAAATGCACTTAAATTCCAATTTTTACAAAAACATCTAATAATTGAAAAACATATATTAAATACTTGTATATGCATCTTTGGGTCAATATGAAGTGGATATGATGGGAAATATATGGATAATATGGAAAAATAAGGTGTATTTCCTAAACAAAAAGAGATAAAAAATGAGGGCCAACATCTCCCTCAAACTAATGATCAAGCATGTCCTCATGCTTGTTGTTTCCTCTTTGACCTTCGGAGCCCTGGTGTTGATCCCATTCCTGATCCTGAAACCTCATGTTGTGTTGTGTGCAAAATATAATCCATGTCTTTGTCTTGCTCTTCCTTGTAGATGGAGGTTTAACCTTTTGTTTCTCATACTTAGCTTTCCAGGAGTTTTTCTCCTGAAGCCACCTGAATGCCTATGTATAGATATAATTGTTTTTGTTTTTTAACTTTCTCATTTCCTCACTTATCTTCTCATTCTCCTTAACCAATTTCTCATTGGTTAGTTTATAATTTTTATTTTCCTCCTTCAGGTGCCTCTCCATGATTTTTCTTATCTCTAAGCTATCAATCAACTTTCTCACTCTGGAAAGGTTTTGATCTTCCCCCATTGAATCTTTGAAAACTGAAGCAGCTTCCACTTCATTGTTTTCAAAATATGAATCTTTATCTATAGGATTCTCATATACTTCATGTT
The DNA here is from genome assembly GCA_034641835.2 of Pinus albicaulis. Lineage (NCBI taxonomy): Eukaryota > Viridiplantae > Streptophyta > Pinopsida > Pinales > Pinaceae > Pinus > Pinus albicaulis. Next base: position 460,441,650 of record CM076571.1, read on the forward strand.
GCAGTCTCTCAAGTATTTCATTTCCCTGTTTTGTTATAGGAGATGTTTCCATGACTTGTATTTCTGGTTCTGTTGAATGCTTCTTTTTCTGTCTCCTGAAAAATAGTAAAAAATGATGTTTCTTTTTCTAAAATAAATGCCTCCTTCTATTTCTTTGACCTTGTTTTAGGATAAAGATATGAATGCACAATGTTCCTTGTTTCTTCTATGGGTTTAAGTTTTTTTTTTCACAACTTGTTCTACAAACTCATTTTCAACCAAGAAATCTTCCCAAACCATCTCTTTGACTTTCAACTGATAATCTACAAGAATTTTGATAAGTCCCTGATGAATAAATTGAGCCTCTTTGGGTTTAGTCTCTGATTTTATGCTTTCAATCATTTTCATCAATTTTTCATAGAATAAATAGGGAAGATTGATCCTTATATCCCCTTTGATGTGTTGTAGTAACCCGACATGGTAAATGTGTACTACACTAAATCTATTGTCACAAGTTAATAAATTCTAAATTATCAATACCAGTTCTACCCATGGTTCATTAAACCATTCCCTTGGGATCCCTTTTGATCTATCAAAAGAACCCTTCATGTTTTTATCTAAGAAAAATTTTCAGCCCTTGTCTTTAAAATGTAATCCCTTGTGATATAATTCACCTGAAGATGGAAAATCTAAAGCTTCAGAGATATAGTCAGGAGTCGAAGGGATATGTAAGCTGCCCACCATGGTTTCATTCTGTCTGAAGTTATTTACAAATTCTCTTGTGACCTTGTCATTATGACCTTTGAACTTTTGGAGAAAACCTATTAACTCTGACTGATAAAGTTTTTCCACTGTTTCCCTACTCGAGTGTTCTATTTGGAAATATTTAGGTTATGCTCTTGAGGCCATTTGGTCTGAAAACCATTTTATATAACCATCTACGGTCATTAACTTCATCTTGTAAATAAAAATTTAAGCACTAGATGTAATCATGGTAGTAGGCTAACCTTTTTGCTTCACTGCCTTTGTTAATCAATCAATTCTTTGTTTTTTTATCTTTTGAAAAATGTGAGCTTATTGTAAATAAACAAAAGAATTTGGTAGAAAGATTTCAAGAAAACATAAGTTTATGTTTCTAATATTATACCCTCTATTTAATTCTCTGTTTTCCTTAAAAACAATCTTTGTCTCTGTTTTGTAAAAGAAATTGGATTTTGTAAAAAAATTGATTTTTTTTTATACAACAGTGCTTTTCACCTATCAATTTCATATAAAAATTCTTTCCAAAACATTGCATTCAGACTCACTGTGTATACAACAGAAAAAATTCAATTATCTCATCAAAAATTCATGATAGATTCACTGTTTCTCTTCATCATTCCTCATACTCTGTCTTTTGTCATAAAAAATATGTCTAACTGTCTTCCATTTTTCTTCACAAACTTTGTTTTAAATCTTTAAACTGAGTGTGCTAGAACAAATCTATTACACAACTTAATAAAAATCTCACTGTGTAATTCGAATTGAAACTCTCACTCTCTATTTTCCATTTAAAATGAAACACTGTATGTGAGGATGTGTCAAGCTTACCTATCTTGTGCAATAACCCTTGTGATCTTCTTCTCGGATCTTCGTGATCTTCTTTCAGTTGAACTGAAGTTTCAACCCACATCAATCTCATTAAAATATTAATTTATTATCTCACTCAACAAAATATTTTGTTGTTTTGACTGATGGCAGAGTAGTTTTTTGAAAGGTGTCAACATGCTTTTTAATGGTGTCAATGCAAAACACAACGTAATGACAGGCTTACAAATCAAATGAAATTACTCCCTTTTATAACTCAGAGTTTGTTGACAGAATCCCGAAATTGTTTAAACAATAAAATCTTCATTAACTTCTTACCTTCACTTCCACAGAATTTTGCTTCCTAATAGCTCGGTTAAGCAATAAGTTTTCCGGATTCGTGGCTTTGAAATCTCTAGATAACTTCTTATCACTCTATTTCTTCTCTTCACTATATTCTATGCCTCTTTCTTCTGCGTTTTATTTCTTCTTTTCTCTTAGCTTCCTCACAGTTTTCTCTTTGCGTTTTGTTTTCACATGGTTATAGATATGAGGACGTGCTTTGACTGCATGCTTATTTCTCTCACTGAGCCTCTCTGATGGCAATGATGGTGAAAATGCTTGGGAATGATCGTTTTTGATCTCTGTAATGGCGGAAATGGTCTTGATAGTGGCGGAGATGGTTTCATATGTTTTACACAGTGCTATGTAAACACATTTGAAAACATTCTAACCGTTCAACAACTCATTTGACCAACCCATGCACGTATTTTATTCTTTGACTATCGTGTTGGTGTACATTCATCCTTCTATGCAGCTTCTTCACGTTTTGTGTTAATGACTATGTTCATTTCCATTATCCGCATTACCTCCATGCATCATCATGTTGTTTGTCTCCATAATTCACATTCTCTCCATGCATATGTGCACCATCATTCTTCATTATCATATGCTGTCTCCTTTCATCTCTCCACTGCATGCATTCAATCTCATCATAACTTATCATATGCTATCATAGCCATGCACTTGGTTTATCTTTGCATCAATCCTTAGGTTAGTAATTGCATTCATTTGTTTTCATTACATTTTCTCCATTACCTTAGTTCATCTTCTTGTATGATTGCGTTCATTTTGTTTTGATTTTCAAAAATAATTGCGCTATATCATGTCTTTGCAAAATATTATGTCTTTTGCAATTGCGCTATATATCTTTTGAACTTTGGTTTTTCCTTTTGTTATTTAATTTTTAAAAATTGACTAATGAAATAGTCAAATTTTTAAAATTAAATGTTTATGATAATACTAACCTTTGTTTATCGTTTTGTAGGTCTTACAAGGGTCTTCCATAGGTTTAATATTTGACCTTTTGTTCATAATTCTCTTTGTTTAGGAAAAAAGATAGTGTATGATATGAATAGGTTATGTAATGTTTTGAATAGTGGTATGGATATAAATGTGGATAGAATAGGGTTAATTAGAATAGTGGTATGAAGAGGGTTATAAATGACAGAGTGTAGATGAAAGTGTAGGAGATGTAAATGAAATGTAGGGAATGTTGGTGACGTAAATGAAATGTAGGTAAAGATGCATAACTAGTATTAAATTAGTTTTTCCAACTCTAGAATATTACGAAAAAAATTGAAAGTTTAAGAACAATTTTTTTACTCATTGTACAGGTGTACTCCATTTTTTACGTTTGATGATGATCGACATTGTGTTTATTGTTACAACAGCTCTTGTAGACTTTGTAGAGACTTTATTTCTTCTTGCATCTGATTTGACTTAGAATAATTATTGTTCAGGTCCCTTTTTCAGGTTAAAATTTGACATTTTCAGGTCTCATCTGCTATGATCTTCTCAGGTCCCTTCTAACATGTTAAATTTTCAGGTCCCTTCTGGCGTAGTTTTACAATGATGTCAAGTCCCTTCTGGCGTGATGTATAATGATGTTCCATATTTGAAAATTTCTTCTGTCGTAATAATTCAGGTATTTCTGAATAATTTTTCAAAAATAATTAAGGTCCCTTTCTGAATAATTTTTCAACAATAATTCAGGTCCCTTCTATAAATCTCGAATGATATACCAGGTCCCTTTATGACTATAGTTCCTTTTTTGTCTTCAATTCAGCTGCTAAAAACTATTTTTATAGTTTTTTATTTCACACCTTCCCCCAAGCTGATGTTCTGACTTGTCCTCAAGTCTGTAATATCTTGGAGGGTATATCTGCAAAAATGTGAAATAAAGTAAGATAAAAACAAAAATAGAATTCATATTGGCCAAACAAGTTGGTTTTCCGATATGAATTCAAGTTTGTATTGTGCCATTTTCCTAGATTTTCACAACCAAACTCTTTTTATTATTTTTTATGTTTCTTCTTCTTCTTCTTTTAATTCTTCTTCTATTGGAATTATGGAAGGCATATTGCTATGCTGCCCCATTATTTCTAGATCTAAATCCATCAAAAAATTTCTCAGAAAATCCTCTTTATTTATAGGCTTATTGTAGATTTTAAGCCTATGTCCATTGACAACAAACGAAATAGATGCTTCATCAATTTTTTTATCTTGATAGCTCCATTGTCGAAGATTTCTTCAATCTCATATGGCCCAAGCCAATGAGTCGTAAATTTCACTTTTAAATATTTGAACTTGGAGTCGAACAAAAGTGCCAAATCTCCTTTCTGAAACACTTTATTCTTTATGAATTGATCATGCCATTTGATCCTTTGTTCTTGGACAAGAGAAGTATGTTCAACTACTTGTTGTCGAATCTCATCCAATTTGTTTAACTGCATAATCCTCTCTTGTTGTGCTTGAGACAATTCCATCCCTAATTCTGCTGCTAGCTTGTATGTATGTATTTGAAACTCAATGGGTAATAGAAATTATTTTCCATACACTAACTGATATGGGTTGAACCCAGTAGTGCTTTTCCAAGATATTCTATATGTCGATAATGCATCTTTCAACTTTTCTGACCAGTCCTTTCTGTTCATTTTTACAACCTTCGTCATAATGTTTTCTAGGACTTTATTTGTTGATTCCACTTGTCCATTGGCTTGAGGATGATATGGAGTTGTTTTACTATGTTTGATCTTGAATTTCTCCGTAATATCTCGAACAAGTTTTAATGTGAATTGTGCACCTTGGTCAGTTACTATCTGTCTCAGAACTCCATATCTCACAAATATCTCTTCAAACAGAAAAGACAACACTTTCTTCTGTTTCCTGTGCTACTGCCTTGGCCTCCACCCATTTAGTCACATAATCTGTACATACAAGGATGTATTTCTTTCCATTGGATGGAGGGTTGATTGGTCCCACGAAATATAAATCCCACTGTTCAAATGGTTCAATAAGTACTTGTGGCTTTAATGGAATTTCATCTGATGCCACTAGTCTACCAATTCTTTGGCAGCTTTCACATCTTTTGACATAATTTCTGGAGTCCTTGAAGATGGATGGCCAGTAGTAGCCAAGTTTCAACACTTTGTATGCTGTCCTTTTATCTAAAAAATGACCACCACATGGTTCATGATGAAAAACTTTCAAATTTTCGATTATTTCATCTTCTCTTACACATTTTCTAATCATTAAATCAACACCGGTATAAAATAGATCTCCATTGACCCATCTATACCTGACACTTTCTCTAATTATTCTTCATTTTTGTTTGTTTGTGTAGTGAGATGGTAGGAGATGAGATTATAGCTAGTTAGCTATATCTGCAAACCATGGAGTTTTGACATTTATAGCGAATAGATGTTCATCTGGAAAACTGTCTGATACTGGATTTGGATCACCAGGTGAATTTAATCTTGACATAAAGTTACCAATTTGGTTATCTTTTCCTAGCCGATCTTGTATAGTAATATTAAACTCTTGCATTAATAACATCCATCCAGTTATTCTGCCATTTGTGACTGATTTATTCATTAAATATTTATAGCAGAATGATATGTGTGAATATAAATTTGATAACCTATTATATACTGTCGAAATTTATTTACTGCATGTACGTCAATTAACAAATTACTTTTTCTGTAACAATGTAATTCAATTATGCTGGTGTTAAGTTTTTACTGATGAAATATATAGCATAATTGAATTGATTCTCCTTTTTTCCAAGTGATGCTCCAATAGCTGTATCGGATGCATCAGTTGAAATGTGAAATGGCAAAGACCAATTAGGTCCTCGAAGAATGGGTGCAATTGACAAATTTTTCTTTAATTTTTCAAATGCATGTTGATAGTTATCAGTCCATTGGAATTATACATCTTTCACAAGTAACTTGAATAATGGCAAAGCTATTTTACTAAATTTTTCAATAAATATTTTATAGCAGCCTGCATAACCCAAGAAACTTCGAACTTCATTTTGTGTTGTAGGTGGTGTTAAATTGACAATGACCTGAATTTTTGTTGGATCCACTTTAATCCCTAAAGAAGAGATGTGGTGTCCCAACACTATCCCCTCAGTTAACATCATAAACATTTTTCATTACTGAGTGATAGGTTTGTCTCAATGCATATTTTTAAAACTTTTTCAAGATTTTGTAAACAATCATCATATGTTGTACCATACACAGTGAAATTATCCATGTAAACTTCCACACACTTATGAATCAAATCAGCAAAAATAGCAAGAACTGCTCTTTGAAAAGTAGCGGGTGCATTACACAAACTGAAGGGTAATACATTGTATGCATATGTTCCCCAAGGGCATGTGAATGTTGTCTTACCTTGATCTTCTAATGCTATTTTTATCTTATTATATCAGCTAAATCCATCCAAAAATGAGAAGAATTTCTTTCCAGCTAATGAATCTAACACTTGATCGATAAATGGTAAAAGAAAATGGTCTTTTAATGTAGCTTTTTTTAGTTCTATGTAATCGACGTAAATTCTCCATTTCCCATTTTTCTTAAGTACCACAACTAAGGGTGAAACTCATTGACTATCTAAAATAGGATAGATAAATCCAACTTGTAACAGTTTCTGTAATTCTTCTTACACTATTTCCTTCATCATGGGGTTCATCCGTCTTTGTGGTTGCCTTACAGGTTTTACTTCATTATCAGTGTAAATGTGATGGATGCATGTTTTTTTATGAATTCCTTACATGTCTTTATAATCCCAAGAAAAATATTTTGAAAATTTTTGCAATAATGTTATTAGATTTTTCTCTTGTGATGATTGTAAGTTGTCACCAATATTCAAATGTCTTCCAGGACTGATTTCAATGATTTTTTTATTTGAATTGGTAATTGAATTTACAGGAAAAATGCTTTCAAATGTATTTTTCAATAATTTTATTGTGCAATTTTTCTGAAAACATTCATTCAAAAGATATCTAGTAGCTTCATTTTGAGTTATCCTAAGCTGCTCTAAAAGATTTGGTTCTGAGATGAATAGATCTAATAAGTCCTCATTTTCTTCCTCCTCTCTAAAATTGTAAACTTGATTAAGACTAGGAACAGGTTGAAGTTCTAGTTGTTCTTTTTCATTAATCAATGATAATAAAGAGGAAATTGAGAAGGAGGATATAATGTAATATGTTTTCTTTCATCTCCATGTGAAATAATCATGCTTCCTGACCTGCATCCAATGTAAGCACCTGCAGTAGCTAACCATGGTCGGCCTAAAATTAAGGGATGCCCTCCCAAGTTTGTTTTTTACTGCAAAATCAAGAAGTATACGGGATACTCTCATGAATCTAGTGAGATAATGATATCTTCTAGTATACCTTCTGGAACAAATTTAGATATGTCTGCAAGTTCTAAGACTGTAGTAGTAGGTCTAATGTTGTTCAGATTCAAATTTTTCATAGTATCCATTGTCATAACATTGATAGCTTCTCCCAAGTCTATTAAAGTGTTTGGCACTGAAAATTTGTTAATCAAAATAGTAACCATAGGAATTCCTGAATCAACATATTTTTCAATGGCTATGTTTATAGACATGAGACTTGAAAGACTTCCAATTACCTGGATTGTTGGTGGATCCTTCTTTCTTCGGCCATATTTCTTAATGCATAATTCCTTTATTGTTTTTGCATATATCAGAATGTCTTTAATTGCCCGCAATAAAGGAATTTTAACATATGTGCTTTTCAATTCATCCAGAATACTAAATTCAGTGAGAGATATTGGACTATTCTGTTGTATTAATCTCTCTGGATATGGTGGAGTCTATGTCATGATAGCTTTACCCTTCTGAATTTGTTTTTCTGGTTGAGATTGTTCACATTGTTCTCCTTGTTCTATTTGTTCTTCAATTATCGGAGGGGAATATTTTTGTAACAGCTTCCCAGACCTTAGGTGGACATCTTGCACAGGAAGAATTGAATATGTAGGATAATATGTTACCTTTTCCACATGATATGTTGGTCTATCCAGCTTTTTTCTTGGATTAGCTACTGGTTGAGATGGTAATTGTTTTGGTCTAGGAGGTGGTTGGTTAGTAGGCAACTAAAGTTGTTGTGGTTGAGTTAGCATTGGTGGGTTTTGAGATGGATATGGCATTGGTTGTTGTTGCTGAAATTGTTGATATTGAGGAAATGGTTGCGGAGGTAATGGTTGTTGATATTGATACTAATAGGGATACATTTGCTTTGGTGGATGGTTTCCATAACTATATCCCTCCAACCTTGTGAAGGTTGGTTTTGATATTGTTGTGGTGGCCAAGCCTGCCATGGCATTAGTGTATTCCATGTGTTTTGAGGATATTGAAAATTTTGGGGATTTTGTTGAGGGAACTGTTGAGGCATTCTTGGCTTCCAAGGTCTCCTTGGTGCCATATAGTAGAGAGAATCTACTCCTTGTACTTCTTCTCCTTGCAATCCTTTTAACTTTGGACATTTTTATGTTGCACGATTTTATGTGCATAGTCCACATACTTGTATACCTTGCAAAGGGCATTCCCTGAGTGGATGTTTTTGTCTACACTTTGGACAAAAAATTGCTAATATTTCATCTTGCTCTTCTTTCTTTTTCTTAGCTTTCAAAACATCTACTTGTGTACCCAAAGTGCTCAAGAGATCTGTCTTAAAATTTTCTAACAAGCTTCCTATCTCTGCTCTTGTTACTGCACTTGCTGAAGATTTGGAAGCTTTTGATGAAATATCTCTTTTCCCACTCTTGGCTCTTCCCCTAGATTATTTTTGACATAATTCAAAAAAACATTCAAATGGTAAATTAGAAATATATCCTTTTCCCATTACATTAAAAATGTCTAAATACTCATCTCTAATACCCTTTAGAAAAATAATGCGGATGGTATCATAACTGAGAGAATGATGTTTGGATTTTTGTAAATTGTAAAGGAATCTTTCCAAATATTCCTCCAAAATTTCATCTTCTTGTTGGGACATTCTGAAAATGTCTTCTTTCGAGTCTCTAGCCCTGCAGTAAGCTTGATACTTTTTAAGAAATATTTTCTTCATATCTTTCCAAGAAGCTATCGTGTGTTCTCCTAATCCCATGAACCATTTCAAGGCTGTAGCTTTAAAAGTAGCAGGAAAAAGTCGAAGTTTATGTGTATCATCAGTATATCCATATATTCTACACAAGATGTCAAACTAAAACATGAATGCATTAGGATATTCCGTTGTCATTCCATAGAAATTAGGCAATACAGAAGGTGGAATATTTTTCATTTTTATCTCTTCTCCTAGTATTGCTCTTGCATCTAACATAGGAAAGCCAAAAGTAGTTTCGTGATCATTGTTAATTTCTTGCTCATTTTCTTGTGTTTTCCGATTTTGGTTTTCTCTTCTTGCTTCTTCCTCTATTCTTCGAAGTGCTTCTGCTCTTCTATCTTCTTCTGCCATTCTTTCCGCTTCAATTCTTCTTCTCTTTGTCTTCGTCATTCCCTTTGATGTCTTTCATATTCTAATCTTTTTTCAGGAGTCATGTTTAATCTAGTTGATCCTTCTCCTTCTTCAGCCACTGCTTGTTCAGAGACTTCTAGTGTTTCAAAAGGAGGTTGGCTTTGTATTTCTTCCACTACTTTGATTTCCTCAAGGACGGGTTGCTCTAGTTGTTCAACAGTTGGTTTTCTTGTGTCTTTTTGTTTCCAAACATAAGGAGGTTCTTTAGGTGATTGCTTTTTCTTTACCTCCAAGGCCAACAAGATCTGTCTTTCAACTAAAGTTAATCTTTTTCATGATCTTTGTTTTTCCTCTAACTCTTCTACAGTAGGTTTTCCAGCAACCAATGTTGTTAATCATGTGGATGAAAGAGCTGTTGGGGGGTTTTGTTTCACAAATCTACCTTTTTTATCTCTATCTCTAAGCATAAAAAAACATTACTTGAAATAAAAACTATGTTTTTGTTGTTTTTGGTGAGTTTATATTGTTTTTGTATTTTAATATTTTTGTCTTCCTATTTTGACCGTTTTTAAAATATGCTTCCCCGGCAACGACGCCAAAATGTTGGGTCAATTTACTGTTGTAAACTAACACAAGTATTTATTATCAATCCGAGTTAGTGGAACTTAGAAGCATCCCCAAAGTATATGGGTTTCAGTTGTGATCAATTCAGAAGATGGTTTATTGATGATTAGGAACATGCATATTACAAATATAAATCTAACTTAAATAATTTTTAAATTCTAAACAATAGATTAAGATACATGAAGTAATAATTGAAGAGGCTCTTCACTAAAATAGGTCCTAGTTGTCCTTCATCATTTATTTCATTTATCATCAGTGCTATTGTGAAAACAGGAATTTAGAAAAGCAAGAAAGATGAATCTTAGTTTTGAACTCTTAATCAAATAGAAGAAGTATTTAACTTAAATACTGGTTTGTCTCTTCGTATGCAGAATAGAAACAAGATTAAGATCCATCAACAATCAAAGCATGTAAAGGCATGTAAATATGAATTCTAACTGGAAATATTGATTATATAGAAAGAGTGCTTAACTTAAACACTTGTTTGTCCTTTCATATGAAGTTTAAGAATTATAAATAGATTCATCAATACTTGAAAATAAACAAATTAAACATAAGCAAACTAATTCAGAAATTGCAGCAACGAAATAAACTAAGAAGTGCACTTAACTCGGTGTGGGGGCCCTCCACCCTTGCCTCGCACAATGAAGGTAAGTTCAGCCACTTAAGACTTCAATCAATCAATCAGCATGTAACAACATCAAAATATGATAGAACAGATTTTCAATTATGTCTCCAAGTCTCAGAAATAATAATAATAAGTCATAAAAATTCCATATCAAAGCCTTCAAAGTTTGAGGCTTAAATATATAAAATATCTAACAAGCTCATCTAAAATAGCTCAAGTAGTCATAACTATCCTTATCCTATCATATCAAGTCGAATTCATCTATTAGATCCATCATAATCTAGAAAATCCCACAAAATAAGAGTTTTGACCTAGTTTCTAGGGATCCTCCATAAAGATTAGTCATGTTTGACTGCCTTTGACTGGGCCTATTAAAGATCAATCTGACTGTGCCAACAGGTGTACTCTTATTCTTATTTCTCGATCTTTCTAGAAACATATCCAGCTCAAGCCCAAGTGTCCTGCACATATGAAAACCATAATGCTATTATGGGAATTTCTGTTGCTATCCAAAAATGCACTTAAATTCCAATTTTTACAAAAACATCTAATAATTGAAAAACATAAATTAAATACTTGTATATGCATCTTTGGGTCAATATTAAGTGGATGTGATGGTAAATAGATGGATAATATGGAAATATAAGGTGTATTTCCTAAACAAAAAGAGATAAAAAACAAGGGCCAACACTGTTGCCGTGGTTTATAGGGGAAGATAATACTCCGACGTAGAGACATATCGAAAAAATTTGTGCCTTTACTGAGAATATGAATGTAGAGAACTTAGATGTGGTGTTAAGGCTTTTTTTCCAATCCTTGGATGGAGAAGCCCAGAAGTGGTTCAATTCTCTAGCCGGAAACACAATCCACACTTGGGAAGAAATAGAAAATTTCTTCACATTAAAATGGGGAGAAAAGAGGGACCATGGATATGTTCTCACTGAGTTCAATGCTCTAAATAAGAGACACAATGAGGATGTAACAGAATTCATAAAGAGGTTCAATAAGCTCTATGATAATCTTCCTGCTGAAATAAAGCCTCCCCAAGTAGCTACTAAGGTATTGTTCGCAGGAGCTTTCGAACCAGAGTTTGGGTTCACCCTAAGAGAGAAAATCCACATCTCTGGATCAGATCTAGACTGATGCATTGTAGGTGTAAGAAAACTTTGCTGCTAATGGTAAATTCAAGGGGAAGACAGAACATGAAGCCAAAATAAAGAACATGGAGGAGGCTTCTACTTCAAATCGGGAGAGGGAATCACAAGGGTATAGAATTGAAGAAATTAATAAGATAATCAAGAACCTTTCAAATAAGTTGATTAATATTGAATTGGAGACCAAAAATTCCCCTCCTTGTCCCAACCAAATAATTCCTAACCGAGGGTTTAATCCTCAGTATCAGAAGCCCCATCTACAGTTGTTGCAGCGGGAGAGGAAGGAACAACAAGACCACATTCAACCTCCTCTATACTTGGAGGGAGAAGTGGAGGGACATGTCGAGGAAGTCATAGACAACCAAGAAAATCAATTCCTCACTTACTCTGATGATGAGGAGGGTGAAATCATCCTGCAAGGGGATCAAGAGGAGAAGGAAGTTCCTCAAGAGGATCAAAATATCGACCATTACTGCAGACAGTTTGTGGATTTCATGCAGGCTCAACTCCACAAGAAGTATGACCGCAGGTCCTCCAGGAAGAACCCGAGTTCATGAACAAAATGAAGAGTCAATATCAAGAGAAAAAACCCCTCCGGTCCTGCTAATAAAGGGAAGAAGCCATTAGAAGAGTCAACCCCTCATAAGGCCACTGCATCCACTTCCACAAAGCAAGAAGCTGATCCTCCCAAAAATGAGAATTCCTTATCTATACCCTTGAAAATGCTCGACCCTCCTAAAGAATAGTTCAAAGAAGCCATTACAGAAAAAATGCCCACACCCTTTAATCTCCAAGAAGAACGACCCATGGTGGTTTTTGGACCAAATGTAGAAAACCAGTTCCTAGCCTATTTTGAAGAAGATGGAGGTGATCTTACCCTCCATGAAGAAGGGGAAGAGTTGGAGTGTTTCCCAAAGGAAAACACCAAAAATCAACAACAATATGGTGATTCCGGAAATAGAGGCAACAGAGCTTAATTGTCTAGATCCACAAGAACATCCTCAACAGGCAGCAGTTTGGAATGAGGTTTGTTTTCCTGTTACAAATCTTCTAGAAGATCTTATGTTGCATGTTTACCATGGCCCTTTGGTTAATGTATTTCAGTCATCAGTAAAGGAAGAAGATGATGTATGTATCAGGATGTTTGTCCTACCATGGCAAGGTAAAGTTAAAAATCGGTTGGAGAATCTTCCAACTACTAGCATGAGCAATTTTCATCAATTCATGCAAGTTTTCCTAGGTCAATGGGTAATCATGGGAAATATCTTTCTTATCATATAATTGTATGAACATTTAAAAAGATAGCCAGGGGAGACAGTACAATATTTGTCAGCCAGGTTTAATAAGGTGTATCATTCAATGCCTGCTGATATAAGGCCACCCCCAGGAGTAGCTCTCTTGCACTACCCAGATGCCTTTAATCCAGAGATGGCATTACAAGGAAGAGAAAGGGACATTGCAACCCTTGAAGAAATGCAAAATATTGCAGTTGATGTGGAAGTGAACCTACTGAACAGAGAGGCAGAGTTTAAAACAGAGGAAGAATTGATCCAGTTTGATTCTCTACCCGTATGCCTTAATTCATCTTAGATTTTGAAAGGGAATCTTGGTCACATTTTGGTTGATAATCACAAGAGAAAAATGAGATGTCAGTGGAACCAATGCTACATTCATCCAAAGCACTTCATGACCCAATAGCTGATATGTTGGATGGTTGGAGTTTTCAAAGTCAATTTTCATGTACAGGTAATGATTTCAGAAGCTGCTATGATATAGATATGATCAGACAACCTACCCTATTTTCTGGTTTAGAAGAAGTATCGACACAAAAATCATCAGATAGAATGAAAATATGTTATGAGTTTTTTGAAGACATGGAAAACACACTTGCACTACCAAGTTATGAGGTTGGATCAATTGGGTCAGCATATTCAAAAATAGGTCGAGTGTATCTTGATCCAGTGGCTATCTATATTGAGAAATTATTCATCATAAAGCCACCATACCTTTCCAGCATTTTTGTTGTTTTTCAGGTTTACCAAGCTCCTTGCAATGAATATCAGGCTGGGAATTTCTATCAAATACCATTAACAGGTTTGTTCCTGAGTTTGGTGAAAAAAAATGAAAGAACAAAGTTATTAGAGTAGTTGCTTGCCTGGTTACACTGGCATTATTTTATCATTTATAATAACAGTAATTCCAGAAGATTAGGGTAGGTAGGTAATAATCTTAGTGCTATGAGCATCTTTCCAGTTTTATTTTCAGATTGCTTTGCAGTTTTCAGTTCAAGTGTGTTTCAGATTTCAGTTTGAGCATGGTTCAGATTTCAGCATTCAAGATTTTCAGGGTGCAGTAGTGGTTTCCGTTTTGATAATTTGCAGTGCGTAGCTCAGTTGCAGTTTCAGCTCGGATTTACAGTATGGATTTGTGAATCCATGCGCCCAATAAATCATAGGAATTCAGGTATGTAGGTTCTCAACACAATTAGAACAACACGTTGTCCGCAGATGGAGCCCATGTTGGCCTGTGACCACACCCAAGGTGGAGAAGTGGGCCCCTTCTTCAATCTTCAATCGCATATCACAAAACTCCAGACATGTTACCATTGCACTCCTTCGCAATACCCCCGATGTGATAAAAACCTTATCCCTTTTCACCTTTTCCCACATGAACCTTTGTCATTCATAATTCCTTCCTCTCCACTCATCACACTTCGCACATCGCACTTCACAAGTTTTAACATTTACCTTCTGCCTCTCATAACTAAAAACTCTTGATTGTGATGTGTGGGAAGCCCCACCTCCAGGCCACGTCATCAAAGTACCCCCCACGGCCTCGGTCCCGCTCTCATTAGGGGAATTTTGAGGTCTAAAATGGGCCTCCTAAGGAAAATGTACAATCAAAATTCACTTTATGAGAACCAATCACATTTTAGGGAGTGACATCATCCCTAATGGTTGAGGTGGCATTGCTTGAGTTAAAGGTACTTACTTGTCACATTCTTAATGGTGGATAAAAACTCATGGTTAACCATGGTAGTGCTCTAAGTACTTTTAAAGTCAAAGTGAAGTACTCATAATAAATGTCATTTCACACTTTTTGAATAAAAATATATTATTGTCATTTCATATTTCTTGGAAGAAACAATGCATATCCCTATACATTTATTATATTATATTATTTTTATATAGTGTATTAATTACATGTTATTATACAATTTAAATAATATAAATTTTAATTAATAACATATAATATAATTAAGAATTTATAAATTTATATTTATATTTTATTTTAAGTTATTTAAGTGCAAAGGACAGTTGCATTATCTGTTCAATGATAATGACTTTTTCTTGAAAAGCTCATTCTTATTTATAGTCACATCAATACAATTTTTTTATTAGTTTTATTTTGGTACAACTTTTGAATTACATTTAACTATGGTTACATTGATTGTGGTGCAAAAAGTGAATTGAAAATTCATAAATATTATTTTATTGGTTTAGATATTATTTTATTATTTCCTTAGGAGGTCCATTTTAGACCTCAAAATTCCCCTAATGTTTCAGTGTTAACCATCACCGCTAAATATTTTCCCATCGCACTTCGCAAATCACAGGATTTACCATGTACCCCTCGCTTCTTATAACAAAAAATTTCGATCTGCAATCTGCAGGCAGCCCCACCTCCGTCTTGCCAAGTCACCTCCGCCCATCGCACTTTGAAAATCCCAAGTTATAACCTTTATCCCCCGTTTCTCATAACTAAACTCTCTGACTTGCGATTCGTGATATAAGTTGGGCCCCACTTCCGTCCTGCCACGTTGCCTTTCTGTAATCGCACATTGCACTTCGCTAACCATAACCTTTACTCCCACTTCTCATAAGAAAACTCCTCAACTCCTGATTGTGATTTGCGATATTAGTTTGGGCCCTGCCTCCATGCCACGTCATCAATAGCCCTTCCACAGCCTTTGTCCTGCCCTTTGTAGCGTTAAACTGTCTCGCTGAGTGTTAATGTCACAGACCCCCTTCTAAAGCCCTATCTCTTGTTTTGCAAGTTAAGTACAACATGGGTTTTTGGCGGAACAAGCACAGCTATGGTTGATTTAGTTCGTCCAGGAAATCTATGCTACAGAGTCGGGCACGTGCAACACGACTGGTCATTTCACAACGGTTAAGTGGAAATCATGAGAATAAGGGAGTGGAGGCTTTCGACAATAGATGGAATCATATGATGGAAGCCAGACTGCCCACCTGTTCACAGCCACTCCTCGCCACCCCATTTTGAAGATTCCAGGATTTGGCCTCCGTGGCCAACTATGTTTTTCCATTTACTATTTGATTGTGATGTTTTGCTAGTGAAATCTCGATTTCACTTGATTCTGTTTTGATTCTCTAATTACGGTAGTGATTGCTTGATACATGCTCTACTAGTTGGTTAGGATATTTTTATTTTCACATGTGTGGGATGATCATGAATGATTATTCGATCGTAAACCCTCAAGGAGAACTCTATATGTAGGGGGTTCAAAGATGAAATAAAGGTTCTGAATTTTGGAGAAATTTTGTTGTAGTTCTGTATGACTGTGCTATTTATGCTTTGAGACACATATTTGGGAGAGATGTTTTGAACATAATATGATATACAACGTTGTTTATTTGGATTCCAAATGGAGCAATGAGTAGTACGTATCTATATTATCTTGTTTATCAGTCATCTCATGTTTATGTATAATCATCTTTCAATGTTCTGCTGCTTTGATGATTCGTGTAATGTAGCTGTTGGTGGTATGCATTTTTATCCATGAATTCGTGTATGTATAATGTTCATGTGTTAAATTTGATGTGCTCCCTTAATTAGAACTCCACGAATCACTATTGTTGGTCATATTCCACTTACATTCACTTCCTCTGAGTTCACGGGAGACAAATTCTTAAGACTTTTAAACTTGTCTCTCGCAGGTTCCTCCTCCTCCATTCCTTCTCAACACCTTTGCATATTTTGAAAGCTTATGCTCATTGCTTCATACTTGGCCCATTTGAAAGCCACCCAACCATACAACTTCCTGAGCCCTCTCACAGTATAGGGTAACTCACATAAATCAGACTCCAAGGTCTTCATCATTCTTGAATCACCAAAACCATTATTCTCTTTATGCATTTTCTGTCACAGGCATCAGTATAAATTGTCTATAACTAACCTCTGATTTCAAGATGTCCTAGGCACTAATTTTTTGCAACTCAAGGTTGTCTCTAAGAGCGACAATGGGATCTAAACCGTCTTCTCTGCGTATGCTATGTATGATCTTTCCCCACGACTTTGTGCGATCTCAGGAAATCAAAAATAGCAAGAAAAAAATATATAGTTATCGGATGGACTAACCAGAAATATAATGTTTTGTTGCAAGGCTTGTATTTTTTTTTTTTTGCACAGTTTTTTTTTTTTAAGAAAAAACACGCACACTTAAAAACATTGAAAAAAAAAAACTTTTCTGTTTTCAAACAATTACAGAATCCTTTTACTTGCTCACTTGGTTTAAAGTTAATTTATGAAGAAAAAAAACCCTTTCTCCTTTCAAACAATTACAGAATCATTTTACTTGCTCACTTGATGTAAAGTTACTTTATGAAAATAGAGGTCTTGGGTTCAAGTCTCTTTGTCAATCTTCTTTTTCTAAAAAGTTTTTTTTTTTTTTCAAGTTACTTTTTCTTACAAAAGTTCTTTTGGTAAGTTGTTTTTTTTCAACAAGAAGTTTTTATTTAAAAAGCACATGTAAAAGTAACATTGTAAAAGTGACTCTCACTTATTTATAAAAGTGAGCACATAAAGTAGTATTTTTTTGCAAGTGAGCTTGTTATATTAAGTTTGGAAAATGGGGGGATTTTCTTTTAAGTATAATTTCATCATCAACTTTCAACCTATCACGTAACTACTCGGCATCTACTACAACATTCTTCAAAAAGGCATAACCTCTTCATTCGTAAGCCATTTTCAAATCCATTTTTTTTAACCGACCCAATTTTTTGAAATCTTTCCATTGGAGCAATTAGTTACAACATTTTCAGCTTCAATTTTTAATAATGGAAAGTGCATGCCCAGTTATTCTTAACAGCACCAATTATTTCCAATGGCTATCCTACATGGTAGACTTACTTATAAGTAAATGGATTTATAGAATAGCCATAGGACAAGAATCTAAACTTATTGATGTTGATAAAATAGCTAAATGGGAAAATAAACAAGATCAAACACAAGGATTGATAGGAATGTCCATCACTCAAGACCTTAGATTTCATATCTAATAAATTGACTCCCTTACTGAAGCTATGAAAAATTAAACACTGTTTTTGGCATTAAAAATGAAATCAAATCCCACCAGCTTGAAAATGAGTTGCTTACTTTGGACCCCAATAATTTCTCCTCTATTGAAGATTTTTGGTCCAAATTAAAAACCCGGTTAGACCTCTTTTAGAAGGTTTTAAGGTAAAAAAGGAAGATGGTAGTCTTATCTATTCCATTCTTGCTAATTTATGCCTTACATACTTTGTATTTGTTTCCACCTTCCATTCCACTAAAGAAGCTCTCATTTCTCAAGGAACAGCCTACAAGTCCCTCCTCTTTTGATGCCTTTTGTGTCTCTTTGATAAGAGAACAAGAAAAAATCTTACACCTTGGTCTTATTAATACTGGAAACTCTTCTAAGAAAGCCTTAGCAGCCCAGCAACAACCATATCCAAAGAATCCTAAGAAGTTTCATCCTTAAAATAATGGTCCTAAACCAAATAAGGGTCTTAAGAAATTTCAGCCACAAACTAAAAAAGAAACTCAACAAACTGATAAGGCAAATAAAAACAAAGGGAAGAAGACAGATAAACAATGCAACTTTTGTAATTGTGATGGCTACATAGAGTCAAAATGTTTCAATATAGAAGCCTTGGAAGCAGCAATGAAGAAGCACAACTTCCATTTGGAGAACCCTTCAACTTCATCTTTGGGGATGGCACTTTCTACATGTGGTTGTCAAGCACCAAGATCTGGTTATGCATTGAATGTTTCTTCTTATTCTCATTCTCATGAGTGGTTCATTGATTTTAGAGCCTCTTAGCACATGGCCAAAAATAAATCCATGTTTTCCTCTTTAAATGATTGTAACACCAAAAATATTTATGTTGGTGATTGTTGAGGAGGTAAATCCCCTCTGCGGACAGAGGCGATCCCACTAGCCCTAGATTGGGTCTAACAACAATCGAATCACGCAATGATGTTGGTTCCTAGTTACAAGAAAGACAAATATCGCGATAAGTAGTCTACCTCGAATCCCACGCTGCTGTTGTCGATGAAGAAGCGGTGCTCCTCGTCTCTAGCCTGATAGATCACAATCCTTCTGTTCGTAACGTCCGGACACCTATACACACGCAGAGAAACGATGACATACGACGTAATACTTAAAGCATGTAACTATATATCAGTCAGAGAAGATATAATTCGTTGCATTACATAAAAGAGTAAACACAAGAATGGAACCAAAATCAGAGTCGCTTATATTATAGATGACAAAAAGGGAGATTACAACCAAATGCTCTGGTGCTATGATCTTCCTTCGATGGGGCTTGCAGCAGAGCATGTCTCAACAAATCCTGTAAGGAATCTGGAAGAAGCTCTCTCTCTTACGGGATTATCTTCGGCTCAGCTCTCAATAGTTGCCCAGCTATAGTTTCCTTCCTACAAGTTCAGCTAGCTAGCAAATGGAGAGGGAAAGCTTTTATAAATGGAGGAAGGGAAGTTGGGATCCCTATAATCATGGGATAGGTCCTATCTCTTAGGAAGGTTCTATGAGAGGTGGAAAACCACTTCCTATACATGGAGATCCGGAGCCAAACCACTCAACTTCTTTTGATGATTCATTCTGGAGTTTGTTAGAATCAAACTTCCGCCATTTATTTTTAAAAAACATCCCTTAATAATCTTGGCGCGAGTGAATGTAGAAATTTGTTGAATAATGATTAATTATCCACCGAGACTATCCTGATCACATACAATTCAAATTTATATGCAACACATAATCTCTTCCACTCAGATCATCAAACATGCGGAAATAAAATCAAGCGATATCACATCAAATCATCATACACATTAACACAGTATGTATGGGGAAAGCTTATAGCTGAAAACCCCGCAGCTATTGTGTATATTATAATGGAGAAATCATGTAACAAACTCAGTACAATACTCCTCACAAGTACTCAGTACTTTCTCATAAAGTTACACACAAACTAGCTCAGTTTTGAACAGGTTACTGGTTCAAAACTCACCACTAATTGCCTTGCCTCTATTGCGCAATCCAGGCCTGTCTATATAGAGATCCAAGGTTCGAATCTCCTTGGCTTGACAGCACAATCATCATGGGCAATTCCTCCAAGTGTGGTGAAAATCTCATGCACAACTGATGTCGCCACTGATAGCTAACTCCACCCTTTCATCTACCTCTTTCACTGGTCTCCACTGAACTGATCATGCACTGTAGTGAACTGATGTGTTCTTGAGTTTAATAATGAGTTACTAATTAATAAATTAAATAATATTTAATTCACTCCACTCATAACTAGTTGATTAGCTAGTTAAACTAATCTCAACCAGTTCAACTAAATTAAATCGAACACAACTCCACTAGCCGTCTCATTAACTCCACCAAACTTCTGCCACTGAAGTCCTAACTGAAGTCAACCATGCATGATGCCATCAAACCCTTGGGAATAGCGTAATTCCTCTGTCAGATGCATGAGCCACTTCTGTAGCTCGAACTGAAGTGCTCCAAGAGAGTAAACTGATGTTTAGAGTCCAAATATTATTAAGGGTAAATAATATTTGACTTCCCTATTTTAAGGAGAGGCAGTCTAAAAATAGACTTCGACCTATAGGTCCAAAAAATAGAGTCCCATCTATTTTTACCAACATGACACATACTCCAAGAATCTCATACTTCAATCCCTGGACCATGCTCCATGTGTCTAAAAATAGACATAGTCTAAAAATAGATTTTGCGCCAGAATTTGCCTGCGGGCCCACTTAGTGAAGGCGACTTCATTTCACTAAGCTCCATCATCTTGCTGCATTTTCAACACTCCCTCTCAGCAAGATATGGATTATTTGCAATCCCTATCCTGCCTCTGTGGAATTCAAACTTGCTCCTGGTGAGCGCCTTCGTCAGGATGTCGGCATCCTGATCCTCCGTGGGAACATATGAAAGCATCATGATTCTCCGTTGAACACAATCTCTGATATGATGGTACCTGATGTCGATGTGTTTGGACCTATCATGAAATACTGGATTAGCCGAGAGTTTAATGCAACTCTGGTTATCACAGTAGATCACTGTAGGCTCCAAATGCAACCTGAACAATCCTGCGAGGATCTTTCTCATCCAAATAGCCTCGCATGCAGCCAAGCTAGCTGCCATGTACTCGGCCTCTACTGAACTGAGTGCCACGGATCTCTGCTTCCTGCTGTACCAGGAAACTGCTGTCGACCCAATGCTGAAAACTCCTCCAGATGTGCTCTTCCGGTCCGTTGGACTCCCTGCCCAATCTGCATCAGTGAAGCCAGAAAGCTTCGCTCCATCCTCCTGTCTATACCATAGACCATATCCCGATGTGCCTCTGATATAGCGCAATACATGCTTGCATGCCTTCCAAAAGAGCTTGGTAGGCTTAACCATAGCTTGCGAAAGTTGGTTAACTGCATAGCATATATCGGGTCGTGTATTGACCAGATACATAAGCGACCCCACCAACTGTCGATAGACAGTGGCATCCACTACCTCCGCTGAAGTAACATCCTCCTTCCTCCAACCACCAGGAAGAGGAGTGTCAACAGGCTTGCAGCCTTGCATGTTGAACCTCTCCAGAATCTCCCGGGCATACTTGCCCTGAGAAACAAACAGTCCTCCACTGCGCTGCCAAATCTCCAATCCCAGGAAATAATGAAGGATGCCCAGGTCCTTCATCTCAAACTCTCGTGCAAGATCATCCTTGCATGAAAGTATCAACTGCTCATCGCCAGTCAAAATCAGATCATCTACATACAGTACGATGATCAACAGCCTTCTCCACCACAACTGCTCAAATCCTACCGCCTCCTCGGGAGAATCCCAGCTCCTATGGAAGTAGTCGTCTATCCGATCGTACCGGGCACTTCCAGGTGCTTGCTTCTGTACCGCATGAAGGTTTTCTGAGTCGCACACATGCGAATCACCATCGAATATCTCAAACCTTCTGCTGCTCTATGCACACTCTCCTCCTCAAGCTCTCCATTGAGGAACGCAACTTTCACATCCATACAACTTTCACATCCATCCGATGAATGTGCCACCCCATCTGCGCTGAGAGAGCAAGGATCGTCCGTATGGAAGAGTACCTTGCGACAGGTGCAAAAGTCTCCTCATAGTCAATCCCCTCGATCTGTGAAAAGCCACGGGCAACAAATCTCGCCTTGTACTTTTCCACACTCCCGTCAGCCGCTTACTTCACCTTGTAGATCCATCACGAACCCACCACTGATTTCCCAACCGGTCTTGGGACAATCTCCCATGCACTGTTCCTGATGATCGAATCATATTCTTCGATCATGGCATCAACCCATGCGGGTTCCTCCACAGCTTCCTCAAAAGAGGATGGCTTCGTCACAACACATTGACTCATAAGAGCCATGTATCCAGTGTACCGATCCGGTGACTGTCTCTGTCTGCGCTGTGCTGTAGGTGGTCCTACAACCTTCTCTGCATCTCGAGCCAGTCGCTCAGCTTCTGTAGTGCGCTTGCGCCCTCTGATGGTTGGCGCTACATGGGTGGTTTCTTCCACCTCCTGAACTTCCTCTTGTGGTTGATCCACATCCGGAAGCTCCTCCTTAGGAACTAACAGCTCCTCATCTGCATGCAAGTGTAGCTCCCTCTCAAGCGAACACTGCATGGCTTTCTCCTCCTGAAATTTTATATCCCGTTGCACAACAGTCTTGCGACTGTCTGGCACATACACCCGATAGTTATGAGGTGTATCAGTGTACCCCACAAATATTCCAACCTCAGCA